>JAJLUP010000009.1:77658-348884 GCA_030564285.1 Blastobotrys parvus | reverse complement strand
ACAATGCTGGTGGAGCATAGAAGCCACCACATACAGCTCTCATATTGTCTTCCCACTTGCTGCGCTCTATAGTCAAAGCACAGAGTCAAATGCCGTACACTTGCGAAATCCAGCTGTTCCCAAATAGTAACGCTCTTTGGATATAGTTTCCTGTCAAAATCCGACATTTGCAAGGCGGTAGGCAGCCATTTCCAGAAATATCCACTCACCTCCAGTGAAATGAGAGAAAGCTCTTCTACTCCTTTGCCCATGATAGTGTAGCCTCCAACATATGTTCTGATATGAAAATACGGCTTGTAGTCATATGACGAATATATGGAGAGACAAAACGTCTGAACACTTTCCGGTAAAAGTATAACATCATCGTTGGAGTATTTTTTCTTAGAGAGCCTTCCTATCATACTCAGCTTGGATATATTGTTCTGATTTTGGCTCAAAAATCGCTGTAAATATGGGACCTTGCCGTGACGTGTTTCACGGCTCCCCTGGTCGAGACGTATGACGACCTTCGGAATTGGATGGGGTAGTCTCAAATCTTCATTTTCCTTCAACACTCCAAGCGTTATTACGATTCGTGTCACCGTACCTCGAAGTGTTGTTGCTGCATTGATCGAGCTCTCTAGTCCATTTGTAATTTCAGTTGAGGAGGCAAGAGTGGTCAATATCTGTGCGAACCATGGCCTCTCGTGCCCCCACCCGTGAGGTGCGTGGTGACTTACAACGCATGTTTCCATAGAGTGATTTCGTTTACCTAGTGTTCCGAGCAACTGAGAAGTTAAGGCTTTATGCCGACAGTCAGCCGGCTTTAACTCCCAGGGGTATTTTCTTGGAACATATGTGTAGTGATTAACGAAAACAACAAGTTTTCGAATCCTATGGACAACATTTGAGACTTGAAGAAACTGCTCGAACCTTTTGTAGTCTCTAGCTGGAATCGCCATCACTGGACCACTAAGGAAAAACCACCGATCGGTGTTGCCTTCTTGGAATTTGATATACTGCTCAGCGCTGAAGTCTTTGAATGGATGTGGTACCCGCTGACGTTGAAACACTCTTTTGATCATTTCAGCGTGTTCCTTGCTCAATTTTTCAACACCGGCACCCAGGACAACATATCGCCAGGTAATGTCGGTCAGTAGCTCTCGCATAGCTGAGCATGTGGACTGAAGGTTTATATTATCCACGGCTGGAAGATATTCCCCAATAATCAATACTAATTCGGGCGGAAGTTGATTCATTTTTTGTGATAGTAAATGTGCTACCTTAGCTCAGATTGCAGTGGGTGATATGTGTGTCGGGTGTTAATGTGCTCCCATAATTCAGAATTACAGTGGGCGAGTGCGGCTCTAGCCTCATCCGGTCCCGCTCCAAGAACGATCGGCCGGCACAGGCGGATGGCGGTATTCCTACTATTTACGACCTTACAAACTGAGAAGTTTATGGCCTGTATATGTATCTGCTTCTGAATTTTCATTTTTAGTATATGCAGCGTCCGTCCTAGAGACCGACCGGATTTTTATTTGCTCGCAGCACATGCGCTCGGCAAATTGTAGCTACCCATCCCGGAATCGAAAGACCAGCAATATTTGTTGACATTCCTAACTGGCTGCAGACTCATAAACATTAGAGGTACCGACCAACTACAGAGTTTTCTCAATCAGATATTCAAGAAAATGTGGAACAAAGCCTACTGCGTTCCTAAGACACTTGAGATTTCAATTGAAATTGTTGCGATTGAACTAATAAAGGTATTTAACGTGGTACAAGTTCCTGGCAAGTTTGCCGTATCAACGGACCCCATACCGAACCAAAGCCTCAGCAAGACAAGTAATATTACCCTTCTGCTTTGTTTTTTGAAAGGACATAGAGGCCGATCCCCGTACTGACTATAGGGAAAACAGATCGTACAGCATTCAAGGCTCCCCATCTCCGCATCAGCCGCAGAGTAACTTCCCCACCTCCGCCGTGCTTTGTTGCAGATTGGCCCATCAGAGCGTGGCTAGTAGGTTCCATCAACGCGAAAGTAAAAGGTAAGACGGCGAAGACTGCCCCACTTGCAATGGCGAGGAGTTTCCATTCTGCTATGCCACTACTAGAAGAACCCGAACTCTGCCGAAATTGCTTGTACGCTGGAATGAGGAATAGTATTGTCGTCATCATAGTACCAGGTGGTTGGGTGAAACGGCCAAGCCTGTACATAACAGAGAACTGCTTGACTACAGTTGCAGGCGGAGCGCAGAGGAGAGCCGGCACTGCTAGCACGGATATAGACGACATGGCACCTAGTAACATACTGTTAGCAGAGCTCTAGGGACGCTGTCGTGCCAATGGAAACAGTCCCCAAACTTACCAGCGAGCCATGCCGACGCCCCTGTGCCCAGCTCCAAGGCGAATGTGTGATTTTTGTTCATGTTAGATTGATAACCGAATTCCCTATTCAAGAACTTCTTGGTTCAGAATGTTATCGCTGGCTCGAACTGCCCATTCAGAGAGAGAGAGAGAGAGGAAGCGTGGAATGTGGAGAACAGTCCGTTGCGCTCTCGGCTAGAAGGGAGGTTGACCCCGCGATCCATGACCGTGTCAGTAACCCTCAGCTGGTGCGGCGTGATGCGGCGTGAAGCATGATGCTGATATATGATTCGTCAATTTCTAGTCGTTAGAAGGTTATGTACATGCACGATAAATTAAGATACTACGAAGATTATGTTCTGGTGAGATAGAGTCTTGGTCCTGGACCAAGAGATCCCCTGGAGAGGTTCAAGCGCGCCAGCTGCTGCAAGATTGTGCTGGCCTTTTCCGTCGACTCCTCTTCTAAATGCCACGGTTCGTCTATATGCTTGATGACTCGCTCTAGGCGTTCCTGCGAGCCGATTAGTGATGGATTCACGACGGCGATTGTCGGATTGAGCTCATCGCTACTTTTTTTCAGCGCGCTTTCCACCGCCTCTGCACATAGGTCGACGTTATCAAAAGCAAAGACCAAGAACCGCTTGCTCTGCATCAGATCACCGAGAGCAAAGGCTGAAATGCCTCCACCGCGCCAGTAATCCAAATGGTCGTTCTTGTCGACGCCCCACAGAGCCGCAGTCGTCACAGTGCCATCAAAGTTCCGCACTTGACCGTTCTTTAAACAATCCCGTCGAGAGTACTTTTTCTGAAGTAAACGTTCCATCGATTTGTCTCCAAAATGCTCGCATATGAGCACCAGATGGTGATCTTTTATAAGATCTAAGCATTGTTCAATCTTCCGGGCCATGGGCGACACATCCGGACACGGAGGTCGAAAGACCTCCGTCCGGATGACATCCGTAGTTTTCAGTCGTTGAAATACCCGTTTCTGATGCTTCCAATAGCTTTTGTATTCATCTTCTTCTCGTTGCGGACGAGAGCCGAAGAGATTTTCATATGCCATCTCTTCCATCGGCGTAAACGGCGATCCCACCACCGGCAGACTCACATCCTTTATTCTGGTAATCCTCGGTCGTTCTAGTCGCTTTATTTCCAGCCCTTTCAGTGACTTTTTCACCAAAGAGAGCCGTTTCGACATGCCATATGTTTGGTTGTGTAGATCGTAGAAGGGAAAAATTGGAGGAACCTGGTCGCTATTCCCAACCGACGGCAATTCCCCCACCACCATTCCCCTACCTTACACAAATATAGAAAGGCACAACTGTTCATAACACTACAGCTCACAGCAACGATTGGGCCAACCATAGGACAGTCGTGTTTGTTTTTGTTATAAACAGCGGATACTTTCATTGTTCTGTGTTACTTCTTGTTGTTATTGCATTCAATATCTGAGCATACGACAGAGGCACCATGTCCTCCACACAACAAGAACATGCTCAAATGAGCAATATATTCAATGGGCTCCGCTCGAGGTATGAGAACAGACAAAATAACCACTAACAATACAGATCTGCTGATGAGCGGCAACGCTCAGCACGAGAGCTGAGGAATCATCTAGTGGCAATCGCGCCGGAAATGCCCCAGGACCAATACACTCGATACAACGGGGACGTCAACAAGAAGATTTTTGAGCTTTTACGAAGTGCCGACCCCAATGCTCGAATTGGGGCTATTTTGGCGGTGGATCAATTGATTGATGCTGAAACTGGTGAAGAAACTGCCGTAAAAATCACCCGATTTGCAAACTACCTACGATCGGTTGTATTGACAAGCGACTTGGATGTTCTGAGAGCAGCGTGCAACGTAATGGGTAGATTAACTGTTTATTCAGGTCTTGCCGGTGACTTGGTTGAATTCGACGTTAAACGTGCGTTAGAATGGCTGCAATCCGACCGACAGGAAGTCCGACGACATGCTGCTGTGTTGAATATTAAATCTATCGCCACATACAGTCCGACCTTATTGTATGGATATGTTGGATCCATTATCGACAATATTTGGGTTGCTATTCGGGATCCCAAAGTTATAATTCGTATCGATGCGGCTAGTTGTCTCAAAAAGTGTCTGGAGATCATTTATCAGCGGGATACCCAACAACGACAACAATGGTTCACGAAAGTTCTAGAGGAAGCTCAGAACGGTTTCAAAATGGGCACTATCGAATGTATTCACAGCAGCCTATTGGTTTATCGTGAATTGTTGCAGGCAGCGGGTATGTTTATGCAGCCACGATATACCGATGTTTGCCAGACGGTTTTGCATTACCGGGAGTCGAAAGACCCGCTAGTTCGACGCACCGTGATATCTGTGATTCCGGTCCTTGCAGACTACAATCCCAACGAGTTCACAAAGTTGTATCTTGTCGAGGGGATGCAGCATCTGTTGTCTCAGCTGAAAAAGGATCGCGACCGCAGCTTGATTTTTGAATCAATTGGCAAGATTGCTGCCTCGGTGCGAAGCAATATGGCATTTTATCTGGAGCCAATTTTGGAAGCAGTTCGAGAAGGGCTTGGATCAAAAGGGTATGTCTCGAAAAAGAAAGAGTACGAAGCTAATTAAAGCAGACGACCAAGAAAAGAACAGGAAGGGCCTATTTTTGAATGCTTGGGCATGTTAGCCCAAGCAGTTGGCCAGGCATTAGCCAAACATTTGTCTCGGGAAATCTTGGATCTAATTTTTTCATGTGGGTTGAGCGAATCGCTGAATCGATCCCTAATGCAGTTTGTGACCTATATTCCTCCGTTGCAAGTTACAATTCGGGACAGGCTCCTGAACATTCTGAGTTACACTTTGAGTGGCAATGAGTTTCGGCCTCCGGGGTCGCCGAAGGCGGCTCAACAAATGAACTCGGCCGCCGCACGAGAATATCGGGAGGCAATGTTAGTCAGAGATGGACAATTTGACATGACGGAAGAAAAGCTTCTTACTTTAGCTTTGCGAATGCTTGGAAACTTTGATTTCAAGGGATATTCCCTGAGCGAGTTTGTTAAAAACTGCACGATCAATTTTATGGATCATCCGAATGCCAATGTGCGGAAGGCAGCTGCCCTGACCTCATGTTCGTTATATGTTAACGATCCTATCTGTTTCCAGGTGAGCTCGAATTCTTTAAAAAGCGTGAGTCTAGTGATCGAGAAACTGCTTACGGTGGCAGTCACCGACCCAGTTCCCGACATTCGATATGAGATTTTGATGAGCTTGGAGCCGATTCTGGATCCGCATTTGACGCAAGCCGAGAATGTTCGAATGCTATTTATGGCACTGAATGACGAAGAATTCAAAGTCCGCCATGTGGCGATCAAAGTAATTGGTCGCTTGACTCAGTCAAATCCTGCTTATGTTATTCCATCGTTGCGGAAAACGCTTATCCAGCTTTTGACTGAGTTGGAGTATTCCAAGAACAGCCGCACAAAAGAGGAGAGTGCCAAGCTTTTGGCTGCTTTGGTGTCTTCATCGAAGGGCCTGATCAAGCCGTATGTCAAGTCTATTTTCCGAGTGTTGCTACCAAAAGTACAAGATCCCAGTGCTACTGTTGCAGCTAGTGTCATGACTGCGATTGGTGAAGTATCTCGAGTTGGTGCTGAGGATATGAAGGAGTATTTCTCTACTCTTATGCCGTTGATTTTGGAAACATTCCAGGACCAAAGCTCGTCATTGAAGCGTGATGCGGCTCTCAAGACACTGGGCCATCTCGCCAGTTCATCGGGTTATGTGATTGATCCGTTGCTGCATTATCCCCAGTTGTTGGGTATTTTGGTAAATATCTTGCGTACCGAGCCGTCGTTGCCTATTCGACGGGAAACTGTTCGGCTGATGGGTATTCTTGGTGCGCTTGATCCGTATAAGCTTCGTGAGGTTGAACAAACCAAGGATGAGGATATTGAAGAAGTCACACCCACTGATATCAAATTGCTGATCAAGGGCATGAGTCCTTCTTCGGAAGAATATTATCCAACTGTGGTGATAACCACGTTGATTGGTCTACTTCGAGACTCGTCATTGGCGAGCCATCATACCAGCATTGCACAGGCAATTCTGTTTATTCTCAAGAGCATGGGATTGAAGTGTGTTCCATATCTGAACCAAATCATTCCTGGGTTGCTTGGAGTGATGAGAGCGAGCACACATACGATGACTGAGTTTTTTTTCAGGCAAATGGTGACATTGGTTGAAGTTGTCAAGCAGCATATCCGTGTTTATCTTGATAGCATTTTCGACATTATCAAGGAGTTCTTTTATCATCCGACATTGCAGCCGACTATCATTTCGTTAATTGATGCAATCGCTCTGGCTTTGGATGGGGAGTTCAAGATTTATGTTCCTCAGCTATTGCCATTGTTGATTGGTGTATTGCAATCGGAAAAGAATCCGGTTGAGTCGTCTAATCGTGTTATGAACACTTTTGTTGTGTTTGGCTCTAATATTGAAGAGTATATCCATCTGATCATTCCGAACATTGTCAACTTGTTTGAGTTTGCACCTACGGCATTGAGAATCGCGGCGATTGAAGCGATCGGAGATTTGTGTCGTACTGTGAATTTGAATGATATGGCGTCACGGATTATCCACCCGTTGGTACGGGTGATCACCCATGGCACCGACGAGCTGCGGCGTGCGGCTGTGGACACTTTATGTTCACTGGCGTACCAGATGGGCAGCGAATTTACAGTGTTCATTGAAGTGATCAACAAAGCCATGGCTAAATCACGGGTGCATTCATCAAATTATGAGCAATTGGTTGCCAAGTTATTGAATGGTGAGCCGCTGCCACAAAATTTGAACCCGTATCGAAAGCGCAATTACACTAAGACAGATTCGACTGCGCCAGGTGTATCGACGAGTAAGCTGCCTGTGAACCAACAAGCATTGAAGCAGGCATGGGATACTTCACAACGGTCAACCAGAGAAGATTGGCACGAATGGCTGCGTCGATTGAGTGTGGAAATGCTGAAAGAATCACCATCTCCAGCGGTTCGTGCCTGCGCTAGTATTGCTGTGGTGTATACACCTCTAGCGCGTGATTTGTTCAATGTTAGTTTCTTCAGTTGTTGGAATGAGCTGTTTGACCAATACAAGGAGGACTTGGTGAAGAGTATTGAGTTCGCGCTTACGTCCAACAACATTCCACCGGAAATTCTGCAAACGTTGCTCAACTTGGCTGAATTCATGGAGCATGATGAAAAGCCGCTACCTATGGATATGCGCACGTTGGCAATTTATGCTCAGCGATGCCATGCTTATGCCAAGGCGCTGCATTACAAGGAGCTGGAGTTTATGCAAGAGCCTTCGACTCCTGCGATTGAGAATTTGATTACGATCAACAATCAACTCAACCAAAGCGATGCGGCTATTGGTATCTTGAAACATGCCCAACAGCAGCACGACCTGCAGCTCAAGGAGACTTGGTATGAAAAGCTGCAGCGATGGGATGATGCGTTGGAGGCATACTCACGTCGAGCCGCTGAAGAGGACTCGATGGAAGTGACAATGGGCCGAATGCGATGCTTGCATGCTCTTGGTGAGTGGGAAGAATTGTCTAAACTGGCGCAAGAGCGATGGACCAATTCGTCCAATGAGGTGCGGCGCAGCGTAGCGCCGCTTGCGGCGGCCGCGTCATGGGGTCTTGGTCAGTGGGAGAAGATGGACACTTATATTTCTGTGATGAAGTCCGATTCACCCGATCGATCGTTTTTCAACTCAATTTTGTATATTCATCGCAACAATTTCGAAGAGGCTAGTGAGCAGATTGTCAAGGCTCGGGATCAGTTGATTACCGAGTTGACTGCATTGGTCAGCGAAAGCTACAATCGTGCGTATGGCGTTATTGTGCGGGTTCAGATGCTTTCTGAGCTTGAAGAGATTATCACCTACAAGAGTTTGCCTGATAATGCCGAAGAAAAGCCGACGATGCGTAAGACGTGGATGAAGCGGCTTAAGGGATGCCAACGAAATGTGGATATTTGGCAGCGAATGCTTAAGGTGCGCGCGTTGGTTGTCGACCCCAAGCAGGATATGGACATGTGGATCAAGTTTGCCAATCTGTGTCGAAAATCCGGACGAAACGGTATTGCTGAAAAGTCGTTGAACCAGCTGTTGGAAAGCGATGATGAAGGACGGCCATCGTCACGTGCAAATCCGCATGTGGTGTATGCCCAGCTGAAGTACATGTGGGCTACGCACAATAAGCGCGAAGCTCTGAATCATTTGTTTGACTTCACGAGCCGCATGGCGGCCGATTTGCAACTGAATTCTGACCAGTTTTTCGACCAACCGTTGCCGTCTGAACGTCCAGGCGCCAGCCAAGATGTGAAGAACTTCACCAAGCTGTTGGCACGCTGTTTCCTGAAGCAAGGCGAATGGCAGGTTGCTCTTCGTTCTGACTGGAAGCTTGAATGCCCGGAGACGATTCTCGGCGCTTATTTGCTAGCCACGCATTTCGACAGCGGTTGGTACAAGGCTTGGCACAATTGGGCGCTTGCAAATTTCGACGTTGTTTCCATGTATGAACAGTACAAGGTGGCCAAGAAGCATCCGATGAAACTTCAGAAGATGGCGCTATTGGAAGACGATGGAGAAGAAGCAGAAAAAGATGGTCAGTTGGAAGACGACGAATTGGACGTTCCCGAACCTCCTGCGGATCTTGTTGTCAAGCATGTTTGTCCTGCGATTAATGGGTTCTTCCATTCCATTCTTTTGTCAGAGCAGAAATCGCTGCAAGATACGTTGCGGTTGTTGACGCTGTGGTTCAAGTTTGGCGGTCAGCCGGAGCCAGCCGCGTCCATGGCGGATGGTATTCAAATGATCCCACTTGAAACATGGCTCGATGTGTTACCGCAACTGATTTCGCGAATTCATCAACCAGATCCGATTGTGGCCAAGGCATTGCATACTTTGTTGACTGACCTTGGTAAGCATCATCCGCAAGCCGTGGTGTATCCGTTGACCGTGGCCATCAAGTCTGACAGTGTTTCGCGTCAACAAGCCGCATCGAACATTTTGAGTAAGATGCGGTCGCACAGTCCGCGACTTGTTGACCAGGCCGAATTGGTCAGTAACGAGTTGATTCGTGTTGCTGTATTGTGGCACGAGCAATGGCATGAAGGTTTGGAAGATGCATCACGATTCTTCTTTGGAGATCACAATATCGAAAAGATGTTTGCCACGTTGGAACCTTTACATCGAACTTTGGAGAGTGTATGTTTCACTATTAATTTATGAAGACTAACAAGAGACAGGGACCCGAAACATTGCGGGAAATTTCGTTCCAAACCGCTTTTGGTCGAGATTTGCACGATGCCTATGAATGGGCATTGAACTTTAAGAAGAGCGGCGATCTGACTCAACTGAACCAAGCTTGGGATATTTATTACAGTGTTTTCCGACGATTGAATCGCCAATTGCAACAATTCACCAGTTTGGAGCTGCAATATGTTTCTCCTAAGCTGCTCAATGCGCAGAATCTGGATCTGGCCGTTCCTGGTACATATGCACCGGGCAAACCAGTGATTACATTGGTGAAGTTTGAAACCACTTTCAGTGTCATTGTATCCAAGCAACGACCGCGTAAACTGATGGCCCAAGGTAGTGACGGTAAGGAGTATACCTATCTGTTGAAGGGTCATGAAGACATTCGACAGGATAACCTGGTAATGCAGTTGTTCGGATTGGTCAATACTTTACTGTCGGACGATCCAGACTGTTTCAAGCGACATTTGCAGATCCAACCATTTGATGCGATTCCATTATCGCCCAAGTCTGGGTTGCTAGGCTGGGTGCCTCATGCTGACACGTTCCATGCTTTGATCAAGGAATATCGAGAGGGCAAGATCCTTCTCAATATTGAGCACAGAATCATGCAACAAATGGCTCCTGACTATGATAGTCTGAGCCATTTGCAAAAGATTGAGGTGTTTACGTATGCTCTTGATAACACTCGTGGCCAGGACCTGTACCGGGTATTGTGGCTCAAGAGTCGATCATCAGAAGCATGGCTCGATCGGCGTACCCAGTATACTCGGTCCTTGGCAACAATGTCTATGGTTGGATATATTCTTGGACTTGGTGATCGTCATCCGTCCAATATGTTGCTGGATAATTATTCCGGTAAGGTTGTGCATATTGATTTTGGTGATTGCTTTGAGGCCGCACAGCTACGAGAAAAGTTCCCAGAAAAGGTGCCGTTCCGGTTGACGCGAATGCTGACATATGCTATGGAGGTTTCTGGTATCGAAGGGTCGTTCCAGATTACCTGCGAGCATGTCATGCGGCTGCTGCGAGACAATTCGGAATCGCTGCTGGCTATTCTGGAAGCGTTTGCATATGATCCATTGATCAACTGGGGGTTTGAAATTCCTACAAAGATCGACCCTAAGAATGTGGAGAGCGGCAGCGGCACCGAGCAGCAGCGACGTGCTAGTATGGCATATGGCAACATCGATCCTGCCGAAATGAAGCGTCGTGCTCAGCTCGAGCAGACAGAGGCGGAGAAGGTTGATCCTACAGGATCGTCGTTGCGGGCCCGTCGGGCTGAAATCGTGCTGACCAGAATCAAAAACAAGCTGTCGGGTAACGATTTTGAAAGCTTTAAGGATCTGGAGGTGCCGGCTCAAGTGGACAAGCTAATCATCGATGCTACCAACATTGAAAACCTGTGTCTTCATTACGTCGGGTGGTGTTCGTTCTGGTAGTTGCTTACTATTTTATTTATACATTTATTTCTTTTCCATCAATTCATCTATACGTTTCTGCCATTTTTCAGCCAATGGATGCATTTTGCCCGTCCAGCCCGGGTCGGCGTTGTTGGTCCAATACTCGGTCGTGAGAATCTGGTCGATGGCCAGGTCCCGCGTAGCCTGGTCCTCGAGTTCTTTCCAGTGCGGATTGGACTGCAAGGTTCCGATAATGCGGCCGATCTGCAGCCCGATACCGGCACCAATGGGATATCCATCGTTGAATCCATCCTGGATGGCCAGGTCTTTGCTTGCTGTAACGCCTTCGAGGTAGCCGGCGTTGTGGTGCTCGCGGCGTATGCGCACCGTCTGCGATACCACTTTATGTCCTGTTTCTGATCCCGAGCCCCAGACGTCGTCATCGTCGCTCTCTTTGTCGCTGTCATTCTGGTGAAGGTCTATGGGCACCGTGTCGGGGTGATCAAAGCCATGCGGTTCGGTCATTTGATCCTTGCTGGTGTCGATGTTGATGTTTGAAATTTTGTCGTTGACCAGACGCCGTTGGGATACGGAGCAAGGCAGTTGATTACAAAGCTGACGACTGGCAATACCAGGCGGAAGTTTATCTAGAGTATTCGCAACAATGCGATAGGAGTTTCTGGGTTGGGGCTGTCTTTACGAACTACGTGATGTCTGGGCGCCTAAGGGGATGGGATTGCCGCCGCATGTGGCTCAACAGGTCGTAATTCCACTCCTGGGCCGCGATATCCTCTTCTCTCGTAAGACGCACTGCGTGCAGCTTTTTTTTTGCTCGCTCCGCTCGATATGCTGGCCGGCAAAGTGATGCTGAATCGATCACTAAGCTGCCTTGGCTAGCCCTGAAGCAATTCGAGCGTCCGGAGCGAGCAAAAAAAAACAGCGAATCGCCGCCGTGATGTCTGCGGCTGGCTGGCTATCAGGCCCAGTCAGCGATGACAGGTCAAAGTTGCGTACAAACACATTCGAGCTCTTCATGGACTCCTTGGTGGGGTTGGAAGTATCCTCCTGTTCCGCCACAGGCTTATCGACAAGCGGTGCTTCTGGCGGATGTAACGTAGTGCCTCCGCGGTCCTCTGGAAGACCAGGTATCGAGATGCCAATTGGCAGAGATGAAGCATCTGGGATGGGATTGCCGCCGCATGTGGCTCAACAAGTCGTAATAATATGGCTGAAATGAGAGAAACGACGAATACATATGCTAAATAAAAAAAGAGAATTGAGATATACTAACCTCTGTTTCCGGACTGGTGTTCCCATTCCATGCGTTCGCGGAAGCTCATTCGGGCTGGATTCAACTCCTGGGCCGTGGAGCCAAACAGCGAATCGCCAAACGCCGCCGTGATGTCTGCGGCTGGCTGGTTATCAGGCTCAGTCAGCGACGACAGGTCAAAGTTGCGTACAAACACATTCGAGTTCTTCATGGACTCCTTGGTGGGGTTGGAAGTATCCTCCTGTTCCGCCACAGGCTTATCGACAAGCGGTGCTTCTGGTGGATGTAACGTAGTGCCTCCGCGGTCCTCTGGAAGACCAGGTATCGAGATGTCAATTGGCAGAGATGAAGCATATACCGACATGTCTTCTTTGTGACCGGATGGAGGTGTTCGATAGGGCGATGTGGTAGCTGATTCTTCTTCAATATCGTCAATCAGGTACTTTGTGACTGGCCGCGGCCTGAAGCTTCCACTGAGCATGGCACTGTGATCATTGAACGATGATGCCAGTGAAGGCTTCAACAGTTCGTCCTGAAGGATTGGATCGAACTTTTGATAGTCCTCTTCTGCCTTACTAATGCTTTCGTTGGCGGGTTTGTGATTGGCCCCTTGTTGTTCCTCCAGTGCCTCGTCAAACTCAAAAATGTCCTCTTCTTGGTCTTCATCGACATGGTCGGTATTTTCACGTACTTGTACTGGTTGTTTTGTGAAATCAAGGTCTTCTGGTACTATACCATCCATCGAGATGCTAGACATTTCCCGTTCAATCTCCTCTGGCTCCATATAGATCTTTTCCCCTAGTAGGCTCACTGAAATGTCGGATACGTCTTGAACATGGTCTGCTTCGTCAGGCGGTTCTTCTTCTTCTTCATCATCCACAGTATTGTTATCGCTTTCGCTATCACTGCCCACCACACTGACTTCGCTTGCAAACATGACTCGCTTGTTGGCAGACTTGCGGCTGCTGCTGTCGGATTCTTGGTCAGAAAACGACGATCGTGATCGGTTGGCCAAACTAGACTTAAGCGGTGTCTTTGAGAACTCAGACGAAGACTGGGGAGTAGCTATTTCGCTTGTGCTAGTGTTTCTACTGTCTTCTTTCGCAGGTGAAGCGGTATTGCCATCGTCTTGATCAGCGTCCTGCTGCTGCAGGCGTTCCTTGTCTAATGCGGTTGACACAATGCCTTCTGCAAACTCTGACAGCTGTCTGGCCTTGCGTTCGATCTCAGCAACAAGCTCCTGCTGCAATTCGCGCTGCCGGGTCTGTATGCGCTCCAGATCGGCCCTGTCGAGCTTCTTGTTGATGTTGTCTTTTAGCCTCGGCGACAGGAACGTGAGCAAATAAGAGTCGGACACCGATGGTGCCTTCTCCACCTGAGAATACACAGACAATGGCAATTGGTCCATTGGGCCGTGTTCGTATTCGTGTTCTATTGTGGTGGTTTGAAACGGGTGGGGTGGTGTGTGTTATGGTTGGTGATCCCGCCGGTAGCAACAGGAAGGAATGTGGGACGACGAGCGGGAGTGGGGTCGGATCGGCGAGCCTTCAGTCGGCATCTGCACTTCACGTTTTTTTTTTATAACAAACAACAATTTCTACTGGCTGCAGGGCGAACAACCGGACTGCTGCATTGGCTACAATGCCGCAACAGCTGCGTGACCGTCCGTTTATCGCGTTTGTCAAAGAGGGGCATAGTAAGAACAAGCCGTTGGTGGACATTTCGGCTCTGTATAGCTCTATAGTGCAGCACTCTGATAGCACATCACAACAAGAGCACATGTGCCCTGACTGTGGAGTTTTGGTATTGGACGAGAAGAAGCATCGGTTTTCCACTATTCATCAGGTTGCTAGCTCGCCGAACCCGGCATATCAGCCGTTGCGTCCGCTAGTATTCACGGAAGAGAGCCACGGGTTCAGATATCTGGCCAAGTTTGGTTGGTCGCCGCATCATCATCATGGGCTTGGTGCGCCTGGACGAGAAGGATCTCGCGAACCGATCAAGACCAGATTCAAAACGGACCGGGCTGGAGTAGGTGAGGCGCCTGCCGGCGCCGCACGTCGTGCAGCGCCAGCCCCTCCGCGACCGGCGAAGCTGTCCACAGCAAAAGACGCACGGATACAGGAACAGCGTGATCGGCAGTTGCGAGCTCGCATCCTGCATGACCTTGGAAACTAATTTATTTTAACGAGGGTATTGTTGACAAAGCAGAGTTTAAAGTGGTGGGTTGAAAGCTTAAAATGCGACCCTGAGCAACCGAGTTGATAGGCGTAATAAAAGTATCTAGAAACAAACTCAACATCTTATCATTAAGAATGCACAAGGGACTCATGAATTTGCGAATCGGACGGCTGGTGGTGGTTGCAGTGTTGGTGATATCGACGGCGCTGCTGATCCAGACGGTGTCGTTCAGACAACAAGTGAGTGCAGGTATTTTGGACATAAATCGTAAGAGTGATGCAGGGTTAAATCAGCGGATGGAGTCAGCGCAGCAGCTGCTGGAGCGAAAGCAGCACCAGCCGCGATGGAACCTGTTCCGTCGAGCGAAAAGCAGCCCAGCCAGCGCCAACATCGAGATCTACGGCGATATCAATGGTCTTCCAAGCTCTTGCATATCGTATACGGATTATTCGAAAGTGGCTCACCCACCGTATAGCAATGGGCCCCTTAAGATCCCATCACAACGACCCGAGAAGGAATGCCGAACGTTCACCAGTCCGTACGTGGAGCAAGTGATAACATCCATGAACGGCAAGCTCGCCAATCCAGATCTCGCGAAGCTGTTTGAAAATACTTTTCCTAATACCCTGGATACCACTATCCGATGGCACACGGACGGCCAGGGGCTCGACTCGGCCAAGACATTTGTAGTCACGGGCGATATTAACGCGCAGTGGATCCGGGATTCACAACGCCAATTGCTGCCATATATCCCACTGGCAGCTAAGGACGATCGGCTGAAGAGCCTGATTGTAGGTGTGATCAACCAATACGCAGACTATCTGGGAGACGACCCATATTGCAATGCATTTAACCCGCCGCCGCAATCGAACATTGCGGCTCAATCCAACCAGCAGCATGACCGCGTCTTCCCCAACTTCGACCCGGCGGCCGTTTTTGAATGCAAATATGAGCTTGATTCTATTGCCTCGTACTTCTTTTTGGCAAACCAATACTATGACAGCACAAACGATACCTCCTTCTTAACTGCCAAGTGGGTCTCCACGGCCAGGAAGCTGGCACAGCTACTGGCTGATCAGCAAGAAGGCACCTTCAACTACTTAGGAGATGGCAATCCGGCAAAATACTCGTTCCAGCGAAGCACTGATGTTGGGTCGGAGACGTTGATCTTGTCCGGTGAAGGCAATCCTGTGAGAAGCAACACCTCCCTGGTGCGTTCTGCGTTTCGCCCATCCGACGACGCCACCATCCTTCAGCTGTTTATACCGGCTAATGCACAAGTATCAGTGGAGCTTCAAAAGATACATTCAATGCTCACGCGGGCCAACCAGCAAGATCTTGCCGATACGCTGCAGACTCTTGGCAAACAGATCGAACATGGCGTATGGGAGCATGGCACGTACCTGCATCCCGAATTTGGCAAAGTATTTGCATACGAGGTTGATGGATATGGCGGGGCAATCAGTATGGATGATGCAAACCTGCCATCATTGTTGGCACTGCCAGACCTTGGGTTCTGCGACATCAACAACCAGATCTACAAGAACACCCGGCGCATGATTCTGACTAAGCGTGGCAACCCGTACTACCTCACCGGCAAATACTTCAACGGAATTGGAGGTCCACATATCGGGATTAAAAATGCATGGCCTATGTCGCATTTCCTCATGATGCGTACTACCGACGACGAGCAAGAGATCCAGCGGTCGCTGGAGTTGGTCATGCGAACCACCGCTGGTCTGGGACTCATACACGAATCAATTCATGTCGAAATCCCCGTGAATCAGGACTCCTACACCAGACCGTGGTTCGCTTGGGCCAATTCCGAGTTTGCCACCACGATTCTCGATCTTGCACAGCGCAAGCCGCACCTGATCTTCAAAGGTAGTTCAACGCAGCCGTGGACTATGCAGAGAATGCTGGAAGACCCCAAGGCAATGAAATCTGTGAGCAGAATCGGGCAGCAAATATTGAAGATTACCGGCTCCAAGGTTCCGATTTCCAAAACCGCCAAGACTAGTTCGGAACCGTCATCCTCTTCGAACAGTAGCACCGCCCCGGCAAAGGCAGATGAACCATCTTCCCAGGAGTCGTATCCTGGAACTTATAGCGATAACAAACACAGCCACAAGCTGAATCAACCACAAACTACTGAGGTTGATGAGACGCCGCTCCCCATTCCCGTCGGGAACGCGCCGCAGGCGCCGCTCCAAGCCCCGCCGCCGCAGCCCGAAGAAGCCGCTCATCCGCCCCAGGAAAAGCTACCAATAACCCAGGGAGCTGCAGAGGAGAGCCCCATGCAGCCGCTTGCGGCTGCTGAACACGATGCCCAACGACGCGAGCAAACCCGCTCGACACCGGCATCAGCACCCGCACCCTCTGCCGTAATGCGTTCAATTGCGCTCGAGGATCAACAGGCCGAAAAAGAAGAGACAACAGAAGATAGCCAAAGCGACATTTCCGAGACTGAAAGTCTGACTGATCAAGTTGATGAGGCTGCAGTTGAAACTAATCAGGATGAACAGAACGAAGAGGAAACTGACACCCCGCCGGGATTGGCTTAAATAATAACATTGCGTATAGTCTAACTATTTCATGTTTTCAAGATATTGCTTCAACGCAGCATCACGATCAGGTTCAGTAGCTTTCAAAGCTTCCTGATATCTGTCCTGGATAGTCTGGTCACTCTTATCGTTAATTTCGCCCTGACGATCCGGAAGGCCGTAATCCCTGGACGGTTCAAACATGTCTGGATCAACCATGCCACTTTCCTCCTCGTCTTCAACATCTTCAGTATCAGAGATGGAATCAGCCTGAGTCTCTGCCTTGTTCTTGTCGCTGAGCCCGATATCCTTCATCAAACTGGTCAGATCCTTGGTCTTCTTCTTCGATGCATCCTCCTCTCGCTGCTTCAGAATAGCATCCCGTTCCGTCTTGTAATCCCGATTAAACTCTTCCACCTTGTTATCGACTGCATCCAAAAACTCATCGAACCCCTGACCAGTGTATGCAGATACATTGGCAACATCCAGGTGCCGATAGAACTCTTCCAGCATCAAAGACAGCGAATTGACCAACGACCCCATATACCCCGATCCGTTTTCACCTTCGCCGTTCAGCTCGTCATCCTCTCGAAGAGCTTTTTGAAATACCTCGAAATCCTCCATCCATTCTTTAGCAAAGGCAGCATCCTTTGCGTCGATCTTGTTGAATACCACAATCATCGGAAGCTTTGTCTTGTACAGAATCGAACAAGCATACAGCATGTTGGACATGAACGTTGTCGGACTTGATGTAAGTGGTGTGTCGACAATATAAGCAACCACAGTAGGAAACGCAGATGCCAAAGCATCAGTAATGATAGCACCACTAGCAGACCAAATAAAACATTCAATCTGACCGGGTGTGTCGATAATAACATGATCCACCTGTGGGGCTCGCTTTTCAATCAGCCCCAGAACCTGGTCGATCTTCGTTGCAAACAAGTTCAGAGAAGTCATAATAGCACCATTCGGACCGAGCTGGTAGTCCTTCATGACCTTTTTGTAGTTTACCGAATCTCGAATATCGATATTAGTGCCGAACGGAACCTTAGTCACTGCTGGATCAAGATTCACCACGTACGGAGGCTTGTTTTTACTATGCAAATGAGAGTTGAGTCGCTGCATAAACGTCGTCTTGCCGGATCCTGCATCCTGTTAGTCTCAGAGCCTGAAAAAACTTACCGGCCATGCCAATACAAATGATGTTCGCCGGCATTGTTGTGTCTGTTAGTAAGAATGGAATTTTTGAAGAATAAAAAAAATATGAAGCTCCGATCTCCGACATGGGCAACAGCTGGGGCTTTCGAGACACCACCATCGCCACCCTTCCATCTTCTCCACAATAACTAATTGAAATGTCCAAAATCCTCGTGATACCCACAGTCTCGTGTGGAAATATTCCTCAATTGACTATGGATCTACTGCTTCATACTCTGGACGCCAAACTGGTATCTAGAGTAGACGACCAGTATTTGTATCCCTTCGCTGGTCCTGTAGACGGTGCAGAAGGTGCCACCAACGCCACCGGTCTTACCACCGCCGGTGACGGTATGTTCGGTCAATCGACACAGTACTAACAACCATTCAGTCTACGAAGCAGGCAATTTGACCCTTGTTCAACTCCGGTCGCCTACATTACCGGGATATCGACAACGATTCGTCCAGGAAACACTTCTGCCGTTCATCCAAGAAAACAAGTTCAGCCATGTCCTGGTAATCAGCTCCAGCAATCGAGCACTGCGTCAGAAAGTGAGCGAGGATACAATCGAAGTGTTCTCGGGCTCATTGGCCGACCAACTGAGCGGATTGTCTCTAGAGGGCAATACAATCCACCCAGTGCCTGAATCTCTTCCAGAGTCTGGTATTACATTGGATCTACTTCAATCGCCCCACCACACTTGCGCACTTGTCATGTTTGCATATGAGGGAGACAATTTCGGAGATGCTGAGAAAATGGCAGACAAGGTTGGCCAGATACTTGGAATCAAGTCGGATTCGTGGATCCGACCTCAATCGTGGAAAGGAGCATACGGAAAGGATATTCCAATTGGTATGGAGGAAGGATTATATACATAAGCTCTTATTTAAACTTTTTCAACATACGCGATTCAATGCCTTCTAGCAAATAATCATGCTTAACCAATTCCATGTTCTCGGCTTCCGCCTGGAACAGCTTTTTGAAATCCGTGCCTGGTTGTTGAAAGCTCATCATATTTGGGTTCGCCCCCATAGCGGCCATGCCTCCAGCTTGGTTATTACCACCGAGAATCAGCGTATACACGCTTTGCAGACCAAGCAGATTGAGGAAATACCACGACAGAGACGAAACCCAGCGAACATCCAAATCCTTGGTCATGACCCCGCTCTGCAGCATGCTTTTGAACTGGATGGTCAATGGAAATGGCAGTCGCATCAACACAAACCCAGCAAAAAACGCATTGATCCAACCCATCATCAACGTCTGAGGAACAACCATCATAATTTGGCCCTTCATACCCTCCATCATGTTTTCCATCATCTTAGGGTCCGTCATCATGTTCATCCCTTGGCCAGCACCCCCAGCAGCAGCTTCAGGGTCGGCAAGGTACTTGCCTTCATTGAAACTTTCTGTCAAATGCGCCTGGCGTGAATAAAATGCATCCAGAGGTATAACCGATGCATTGCCTCGCAGATTGGCACCGTATTGTAGGAATTGTCTGCAACCGTGTTAGCTAATTCGCTGTTCTTTCCCAAGCACGTACTGTTGTCTGATGGCCTTGACATCACCCTTCTTGGGCGTGGGCTGCAATAAAATGGTCGCATAATGACGAATGATCCCCACAAGAATCATCACAAACAGAATCGGGAACAGCACCCAGTCTCGAAGACTAGGGTCAAGCACAAGATCGGGAACCATCGCTGTCGTCGTTACTATCGTCAGCGTGTGTCGTGTAAACGAAGCGCCGGGCGTTGGGAACTCCACCACCCTCCATACCGGACCGACTCAGTGCATACCGAACACTTCGAGCGATCGAAGCGAGCCAAAAAAAAAAAAGCCGAGCGCAGCGGGTCTTTGAGAGAATGGATACGGATACCGTCTCTCAAAGATCCGCTGCGCTCAGCTTTTTTTTTTTGCTCGCTTCGCTCGAAGTGTTCGGTATTATGAGGCTAACTAAGGCTGAGCCGCAGCCCCCGGGCGCTAAGCTTTTTCTTTTGCTCGCTTCGCTCCATATGCTCAGAAGACACACAAGTGGATGGAGACACCGAGCGTAGCGAGCAAAAGAAAAAAGCCGAGCGCAGCGGGAACTCAGAGAACGAGAGCCGCACCTGAAGCGGCACCAAAAAAAACAGAGCGCGGCGGGTATAAAAATACTCATATACATTACACATACACATGCATTTATATAATAAATCTAGTACTCGTCTTTGCCGGTGACAATGACGTCGTTGATCTTCAGGATCATTCTGGTGAGCTGAGTAGCGAGCAGAAGCTGCTGTCGCTTCCCAATCAACGGGTCAATGACAAAGTTCTCCTTCATATCGTTGGAACCAGTACCCAAGCAGTCCACACCGAGGCGCGAGTTCTGCTCGTTGACATGACGCGATTTGATAGATGACAACGTTTCGATTGGTGCCAGACCAGAGTTTTCAGCGAGAGCCATCGGAACGGCGTCTAGCGCTGCAGCAAATGCACGGAAAGCGTATTGATCAATGCCCGTTTGCTTGTCGGCTTCTTCAGCGACAGCGATAGAACAGGTGATTTCGGCAGCACCACCACCATAAACAACTCGGTTGTCGGTGACCAAGTTTCGAACAACACACAATGCATCATGCAACGCCCGTCGGGCTTCGTCCACAATCATGTGGTTGGATCCACGTACAAGCACAGTAACCGCTCGGGGATTGGCACAATCCTCAATAACCAACATTCGGTCTCGAGTAGTACCAAATTCCAACTGTCTGACAGCACCAGCGGTACCTAGTTTGTTCGCAGAAAGATCTTCGAATCGCGGGACGATTCGACCCTGGGTGGCGATGGCGATGAGCTCGATTTCTGGACCGCCGACCCATCGGACAGCTGGCAGATCGTTTTGCAACAGCAAATGGTTTGCTTCGTCGTCAAAACCCCATTGGCAAATGACCAGATTGGCACCTGATTCCTTGACACTGTCGATCATCTGTTGGAACTTTTCTTGCTCGTAGTTCTGAAGCTTCTTGAATTCTTCAACACTGTTGATGTCCAGTTTGTGCTTGGTCTTTGGTTTTGGCGGTTCGAATGGACACGTCAAAATGGCCAATTTCGCGTTTTTGATCTCATTTGGCATCTGTGAATGCGACATTTCCTTGTCAAGAATAACACCGTTGACAAGCTTGGTGTCGGCCAATGACCCACCAATCTTGCCATCAACCTTGATCAATTCGAAATCAACATCCTTTCGCTCCATATCTGCAACACTCATCACAGCTTCTACAGCGATGTTGGCAAACAATTCATGAGCCTTGGAAACAATCTTGCTCCCCAATGAAGTTCGGGCTGCCTTGAGAAGATTCGTCTTGTCTTCTTTTGATACTGGAACTTCATCAGATACTTGGTCAAGATGGCTCACTGCTACTTTACAGGCTTCATCAAATCCATTGGCAATCTTGATCGGATGAATCCCCTTTTCGATCAATTCAGCTGCTTGCTCCAAAAGCGCACCCGCCAACACTACAACACCAGTAGTACCATCCCCGATTTCGTCGTCTTGGCTCTTTGACAGCTCAACCAGCAACTTGGCAATCTGATTTTCAACCTCCATCTGCCCAAGGATCGTAGCACCATCATTGGTCACTGTGATATCTCCATCCGGCGAAATGAGAATCTTGTCTAGCCCTCGAGGACCCAATGACGTTCTCACAATGTTGGCCACTGTCTTTGCTGCCAAAATGTGTGATTTCACGGCCTCAATGCCATGGACTCGCTGCTTTTTGCCCTGATCTCGAACAATGATAAACGGCCGGCCCATCTCGTCCTGCGCCACAATGGCATTGGACATGTCCGGCATGGGCATTGTCTGCTGTTGCATGGTCGGTTGTTGTTGTGGTTGTGGTTGTGGTTGTGTTACTAGTCAGGAGGGCGAAAAAAAAGAATCCGATGGATGAAATTTGGCGTTTGGCCCTTTCCGTCGCGTTCCCGGCACGGCATCCCGGCTGAAAGCCGGGTATCCGTCACGGGAATAAATTTTTCAATTCATAGCACGCATGCGCCGCTCCAGGCATCTTTGATCAACTCCATCGCACTTTTCATTGCATTTCGCATATTCAAGAACACACTCATAATGTCGGTTGTCGGAAGTTTGATCTTTTGCACAGATTGTGGCAACCTTCTGCCCAGTGTCTCCACCAAGAATGCAGATCTGGACTGCTCTCAATGTGGACAAGCATATCCTTCAAAGAGTACGAAGACTTCCGTAACGAGCCATGCTAATTTACCAACAAACAGACTTTGAAAACCTGACAGTGGTCACCCGATCAGCAGACGACGCATTTCCATCTACTCTGAAATTGAAGCGATCAGAGGTCCAAGCGACATTAACAGACGAACAAATGGCCGACGACGGTGCCACTATCCAAGAAAAGTGTCCACAATGCGGCCACCCAGAAATGACCTATCAAACATTGCAATTACGAAGTGCAGATGAAGGTGCTACTGTATTTTACACCTGTCAGAAATGTCGATACAAGTTCCGACAGAACAATTAGTTCGGTTGCATGTATATAAATTATTATCTAGAATGTATCAAGTATTATGCCTTGACCTTGGTGTAATCAAGTTCACCCGAGTTCTCGTATTCATACATGTCCAAGGCGACTTCGGCGGATTGTCGCACGACGAGTTCCTGGTCTTTAGCAAACTTGTTCAAGACTGGAAAGACTTCCTCGGTAGCGATCGATCCAAGCGCTTCGGCAGCTTCATGACGGACCATGCCTTCTTCGCTGGAATCCGACAAAACTTCGATAAGCGCCGGGACGGACTCCGGATCGCACAATTGGCCGAACACGTAGGCGATTTCGTGACGGAAGAGGGCGGACGGGTCCTTGAAGCCAGACGCTAGGGCATGGACGGCCTCGGTGGTTCCGATATCCCGGAGTCGGAACATGGCTCGATATCGGTTGAAGAGGGTTTCGGTTTGATCATTGAGCTTCGTTTGAAGCTTGTCGACCTTTTCAATGACATCAGTAGGAAGTGGTGGAGCTGGATCGATGGAGGAAAAGGCGCTCTCTTGGAGCTTTTCGTTCTTAGCAGCATCTGAGTTTTCCCAGTTGATTCGCTCAATAGCCAACTCGCAGGTCTGTCTAATCACTTCAAGCGGATCGGTTTTGTAATAATGTTGCAGAATCTCCATACACGAGTCGTTTCCAATAGCGCCCAGGGCCTCTGCGGCTTCATGTCGAACCATCGGCTGCTGCTTCAAGTCCTCAAGGCACTTTTTGAGAGGATCGATAGAATAAAGTTGTTTAGTTTGACCAAGAACATATGCGATCTCGTGTTTGAGCAATTCCGAATCATCTTTGAATCCCTCAGCAATGACGTCGATGGCCCTTTCGTCGCCGTCGGTACCGAGACTCTTGAGATGGAACAAGGATCGGAATCTATGGGCCAGAGGGGTCTTTCCGTCCAGATTCAAGAGATTAGCACGCAGGGAGGCGAGGTCTTGGTTTTCGCCGTCAGCTTGTCGTAGTTCGTCCATGGTTGTTGTTAATAAATATGATCTGATGATGTCGAAGAAAAAAATTTGAAGGGGTGAAAAAGTGATCAGATAAGCCCGAATCGGTGCGGCCGGGCACAATGAAATTTTCCAGTGAAAAAATAAAAAATAATTCCGAAAGCTCTAGCCTCGACATCATTATCCGCAATACTCAGAAATGGCTACAGTAATCCCTCCGCCGTCCAAACGGCAAAAGCGAGATGCTCAGGCCCCTCGAGAGGTCGATGTGGTACCAGACGATCTTCCCCAAGTAACAATCCGGTTCCAAGCCTCTGATACTGGCGAATCTACCGGTGGAAGCATCCGTGTTAAGGGAGACTCCACCGAGAAGGAGCTCGAAATGCTATTGAACAGCTTGCAGCAAAGTGACGATGACCCAGTTCCGTATACGTTTTCGGTTTTGAAGACTGAAGGAGATAAATCAACGATGGTTGACGTCACAGACAATCTGTATACCTCGATTTTGAAACCCGGACATAAGTCGACAGAAGATCATTTGACGTTGGTTTATACCCCGAGGGCCATTTTCAAAGTGAAGCCAATTACGAGATCTTCGAATCCGATTTCCGGTCACGGTGCAACTATCTTGGCCTGTCAATTTGCTCCGCACACTGCGTCACTCATGGTGACCGGTTCTGGTGACGGTACGGCTCGATTGTGGGATTGCGACACACAGACCATCAGAAAGACCTTGTCAGGACACACAAACTGGGTTCTGTCAGTTTCGTGGAGTCCAGATGGACGGTTTATTGCCACGGGTTCTATGGACAACACGGTGCGAATATGGAATCCGAAGACCGGCGAGCCGGTTGGAACTCCATTCAAGGGGCATTCCAAATGGATCACCTCATTATCATGGGAGCCGTATCATTTGGTCGAAGTTGGACATACTCCACGGTTGGCGTCTTCCTCAAAAGACGGCAGCGTTAGAGTGTGGGACCTGGATCGAGGGGTGTGCCAGTACATCATGAGCAGCCACAAGATGTGTGTTAGTTGCGTTAAATGGGGCGGCCTAGGTGATATTTATTCGACATCGCATGACAAGACAATCAAAGTATGGAGTTCAAAGGATGGTAGACTGGTGAATACGTTGCAATCCCATGCTCATTGGGTCAACCATCTGAGTTTGTCTACCGAATATGCTCTACGAACCGGGCCATTTGATCACACTGGCGAGCTGAATCTCGACCAAGCTGCTCTCAAAGCCAAGGCTCAGGAGCGGTTCGAGAAGTTGGCCAGAATCGGTGGAACTATTGCAGAGCGAATCGTCACTGCTTCGGACGATTTCACAATGTATCTATGGGAACCTTCCAAAGGCAACAAGCCGCTCAAGCGTCTCACCGGTCATCAAAAGGTCGTGAACCATGTCTCCTTTTCACCAGACGGTCGATACATTGCCTCTGCTTCATTTGATAACTCTATCAAACTCTGGGACGGCCGAGACGGCGCGTTCGTAACCACCTTCCGTGGCCATGTCGCATCTGTCTATCAATGCGCCTGGTCTAGTGATTGCAGATTGCTTGTATCATCTTCTAAAGACACTACCCTCAAGGTCTGGGACGTCAAAACCAAAAAGCTCATGAGCGACCTACCAGGACACGCCGACGAGGTGTTTGCCGTGGATTGGAGTGTCGACGGCCGAAAGGTCGCCTCTGGAGGCAAGGACAAGATGGTCCGTATCTGGTCTCACTAAATATCGCAATATCATTCGCATTTCCAGTCATATACGTATATACATAGAAGGCAGTCCGGACCACTCTAAGCGCTTCGGCCGGCGTTTAGGACCGACCTGCCGCTCACCGGAATTAATATGCTTTAGAACTAAATATCTAACCCGCTGCGCTCGTAAGACGCACTGCGTGCAGCCTTTTTTTTTGCTCGCTTCGCTCGGCTTGCTCTGTAACTGTGCGGCGATGTGATGCGTGTAGTCTAGTAGTGTCTTTTCCAGCTAGGGCCTGGCCCACATGGCCGGGCCTCGTGAGGCTCATCCGCCGCCCGCGACCTCCTCCCAATGGGCCTATCGGGACAAACCATGAGGACAGAGCGAAAAATTTCCAACCACCAACACAACATGCTCAGAAGACCGACATCCCAGGCGCTTCGAAGCCTGGTGCGATTCAACTCCACTGCATCTGCCTCATCTGCATCAAACACATCAGCCGCTGAAAGTTTCCCAGCTCCGGATCCACGGTTGAACACGATATATGACAAGTTTCCACCACTCGAGACCATCCAGCAGGGGATGCTACCAACGTTCCAAAAGCAAAAAGGATACTTTATTCCACGAACTCGAGCGGGATCATTACCAGTTTATTCCGACATGAAGGTCAGTGATGGCGATGTGCATACTGTGATCACCCATGTTCAAGGCGACGTGGAGATGCTCCGACAGGACCTGCGGACTTATTTTGGCATTGACAAGAACCGAATTGTTCTAAAAAAGACTTCGAATAAGATCGTCATCAAACATGACGTGGCCGACCTTGTCAAGTCTCTACTTGGACAACATTTTTGATTGACAAGTCTCTATTTGGACAACATCTTTGATTGTAAATACTTGTATATATAAGAATCTATGGTACGTTGAACAACGAGTATTGCCGCACAATACCTGGACCATATTCATCATAATCCTTCTTGGTGTAGCAGTAATTCTTGAATTCAGGGGTTTGAGCCAACAGGGATCCTCCGAACCATACTGCGTTTCTCTGTCGTTTGTGTGTGATAACCTTGACTTCAAGACCAGAGCTCTTGGCACCAGCGAGTCGTTCACTTCGTTCAATTCGATCGGTAACCAAAGAGCGAATATCTCGTTGCAATCGTCGCCCGAAATCAGTGAACATGGTAGATCCACCAGAGAGAACAATATTCTTATACAAGCCCTTTCGGACATCCAATGGACTTTGTTGGACAACTTGATCCACAACTTCAGGCAATGGAGTCAAAAAGTCCGAGCTGGCAATTTCTGGATTGAAAAAGATTTCTGGAGCCAGAAACTGTTCATATCCAATGTCGACCTTGGTGGATCGTCCCAGGCCCTGGTCAACAATGTGGCTGGCGAATCGGGATGCATCTCGGTCGTACTTGTTGAATTCCTTGACGATGTCTGGACACACATAGCAATATTGTTCCTTGATCATTTCGGCAGTTTTCAAACTGGAGTCCTTTTCATTTCGGTCTCGAAGGAGCGATTGGATGAAGTATGTGATATCTCGGCCGGCAATTGGAATATTCTTGATAGCAGAACCGATGACATAACCTTCAGCGACTGGAATAACGTGTGTGACACCATCACCGGAGTCGATGACCGTGCCGGTCAAAGTTCGTTCGGTGACTTTGCTTGAGGTCCACGATGCGGCCAATGCCAGCACAGCCTGAACGGCAATGTACAAGCCAGCGCAGTTGAAAGTTTCGAACATGATTTCGGCGGTCTTTTCTCGGTTTTCTGGAGGGTTCAATGGTGGTTCGGTGAGCAAAAAGTGGTGATCTTCTGGTTCACATCGCAGGTACTTGAAGATGGAGCTTTGCCAGAACCGTTCCATATGATCCCAGTTTTCGATTTGGCCATGCCGAATTGGATAGTTGATGCCATATCCTGGCCCTTGTCCAGCCGTCAAGGCTTCGTCGCCAATGAAAAAATCCAGGTCCTCGGTGCCTCGCTTGGCAGCCAGGCTCGAGCCACTTGACTTGCCCGGCTTGCTGCCGCCGGACGATTGTCGAGTGGAAATGACGGTAGGGAATACAAACGATGGCGAGTCGTTACCGGCAAAACCCAGCTTGGTAAGACCGGTACCGCTGTGGTTGGATGTTAGCGCTTGAGTTCTGTATCTGATTGCGGAGAATCCGAGTGGTGGCGCATTCATTGCGTCGCACTTACTTGTCTTGTTGGTATAGTTAGCAAAGGGGGTCAATTCAGTGTCAGAAACATACCCATGACAATAGCAGGAGTCGATTGGTCTGCCATTGTGGTACTCTTTGATGGCTTCGGGGGTTGTTGGTTGTTAGTCGGTAAATAGACACGGGTGGTTGTGTGTGGTGTGTCCTGGTGGTCTCCGTCGTGGGTAATGGGACTTGTCCGTTCGGGGGGGCGGGGGCGCGCGCGCGGGCGAACCGGCGCAGTGAACGGGGCGGTGAAGCTCCCGGCAAGTGTCTGAGCCGCACGGCCGGCAGCGCAGTTCAACGACGGCCATACAGAGTTTATTCTTTTCTTCAGGGAGGGGATCTATAAAAGGGTAAGACGCACTGCGTGCAGCTTTTTTTTTTTTTGCTCGCTTCGAACGCTCGAACGTAGCTTGGCAGTGCGTCTCACGAGAGAAAAGAATCCCGCTCGATATGCTAGTCATGTACAGGTCCGGCGAACTGATGCGTTTCAAATTGCTCGAGCTTGTTCGTTTTCCAGCTGATTAACAAATATGAATTAGTTCAGCTACGCTTATTCGCTCTGAAGGGCCTTTCGTTGCTCCGTCTCAACACTGGTGGTACAGACTCGCTCACCTTTTACTCAGCCAATAAGAGGTGGGAATGCGCATTCAATAGAAGAAAGTAGTATTCCTTCGACTTATAGTTATCCAAGAGGTGGTTTTTACGAACGGGCCCATGTGAAAATAAGCGAGGGCCAGAGCCTAGAGAAATCTGGAGGGATCTGACATGCTCCTTAACAGCCGCATTGCACCGCACCTCGCTCGCCCCGTGCGGCGCTTATCGCGCCTTGGTGCTGCAATAGCTTGCCCGAACGCGACCACATTATGTTCTGAAAAGAAATACCAACAGTTTCATTCACGAATAATATAAAGCTACTCACGGCGACGCCTAGCGATTTGGCGTTTAAAAAGACTTACTCATCGTCTTCGATAGACGCTGTCTCAGTCTCAGTCTCAGTCCCAGTCGGTGTGTCGTCAGATGCTGAATTCTCAAACTCCATGCCAACTAAAGGTCCTGGTTGCAGCTGTTCTCGAGCAGGATTCTCGTCTTCCACGCCAACATCCAACATTTCTGCATCATTCAGGATTCCTAGTTGCATGAGAGGATCTGGGATTTCTTCATGCTGTGCGATCGTATCATCGTTGAAGGCAAGAGTGACTATCTTTGATCGTAGGACGAGGCTTAGGTGTCCATTGTCGTTACTAGTTTCGATAGCTGGCTGAATTAGCCAAGCGCTATTATGCCGTGGTGGTAGGGGGCGTCTCGGGAAATTGACAATGAGACGATGAAAACAATTATCAGCTGACGAAAGATAGAAATCCTTCTGACGCAATTGTGTCAGAAGTTCCGATTTCGATTCCCTCCATGTTTCAATGATGTGCCCTGCCGTGGCCCTTCCAGTATCTACCAGATGCAAAAACCTGAAGACCCTGCTCTCGGGATGATCATCATGGTTAGCGACGTTTGCTAAAGCCAGTTTTTGGGTCATATCGTTCACTGCGGCTATGCCTACCTCATAGATAGACATCGCTTCCTTCTTAAATGCATCGTTGGACGGTAATGGGGGCGTGATCTCGGCGCTAATTAAAGCGCCCGTGCAAGCTAAAAACACTAGCATTGGTTGTCGCAAGCGCAGAGTGGTAGTAACAGGACTGGGACCTTGACGGGGAAGGGGTTCAGCCATGGCGACAAGGACAAGCAAAACTGGATGATAAAAAATTGGAGGCTGCAAAAAATTCAAAGTAGCGCTATTTCTAGAGATGAATGTGAAGTTGTGGTGAGGGAGGGAGACGGTTGGGGAAGTGTATGGATCTTAACAGCCGCGCCGCGCCTCGCCCCATCACCTCGCACGCCCCTATGCGGCGTTCACGGTGCGTTCGCGTGGCACTTGTTTGCCCGAACGTGACTACACCATGTTCTGAAATAAAGCTCCCAAAGATTCCACACACCGAGCAAGCTCTCCAGATCTGTACGAGCTTCGAGCAGTGAGCACTGGTAAAATGCCCCGCTTCTGATGGTCGGTGCAGTTGTAGCCCGACAGATCAACATGCTGACCCTGCCTACATTAGAAATCAGATCTAGCAGAACAGTGCAGCGTGCTCCAGCTTCATTTTTGGGCGCATTTCCTGCCAGCCTAAGGCACCAGGCATGATTTTTGCACAGCGATCACTGGTGCTGAACGATGCAGCTTTCAATTGGATGAGCCTCGCTGTTCTCCAGGTTGTTAATTCAAGCTTCATAGGCAAACAAATACATGTACAATAAACTTAAAAAAACGTATTTATTTATGACAACACAAATCACAGAAAACCCTGGAGAAGACTGCTTGTACTAGGAGAGATTACGTCCAAACGGCTTTCGCTATTAATACCTTATTGGCTTCGTTTTTCTGGTTAAAGAACTTGAAAGCACTACATAATTGTAAATTTTATATTCTTTTGTAATACTCACATATCGGAGATATCTGGGCATATGGCAGCCTTATTTTGTTGCAATCAGACGTTCTTTCATCTTTGACAGACTTTTCTGGGTTCACTGTACGAAGGATGATGACGCTCATGTTGGCAGGAGACAGGTATGTTTCACATCAGACCTTCCGTTTGCAGCTCCGCCATATATAAGAATGATCAGACAAAATATCCAGATCAGGCATTCTTCTTTTTCTTATCCTTGCTTTTATTTCATACACGGCAGGTGGGGCTGATCCGGCCAGCCACCATATACTAACTCGACTCTGCATCCGAAAACCTCAATAGAAACATTCAGATTGAAAACATTCACACCAACTCAGATATGTCTTCACTCCTTCCAATAGAGCTCATGCTGATCGCCAATGAATATCTTTCAGCAAAGGACTCAATAATGCTGCAAACTACCTGCAAAGCATACCGGCTTTTGTTGCGACAACGATCATGGAATCACCTGGTTCTAGGAGTCAAGCTTACCACTTCCCGTGACGACGTACTGGTACCGCTCGGAGAGGGAAAGGACTTCACTACAGTGATTAACTTGAATACTTCACATCAAGATATCATTCATGAGTTTAAATATCAGCTTAAAAGGTCAGGTATCTCTGGCCGGTACATGGCAGTTCCGGTTGAAGACTACGAGCAACTTCGTCAACAACTTCGTCGATCCACATTTAAGGCCCTGGTGAAACACATAGTGGTTGTATTGCCACAGTGTCCTGACAACCATTATAATGAGGGCACGTCAAAGCCATGGCTTTATCGAAAAATATTTGGCGAAGGTGCGTTTACTAGATTGAATTCTCGTAAATCGCTTCATAAGGACACCCGGAAGATATTAACCCTGTTTTCAAATGCGGCTATCCCCATCGACATTTGCCGAATATGTAAGGGATTGTGTAACTACTACTGGGAAAAGTCGTTGGATCCGCTCTTAGCATTATTGCTTGATAAGTGCGGTTCACGCCCGGTTTGGCTATGGTCGGTAGATCATATCACGACAGTCTTGACTGACGGCGGGAAATCGATTGAATACATGTCTGTTGACGCTGGAACTATATCGGAGCCAAATATGTATCCTGAGATAAACCGTGCCGCTGCAATTGGAGAAATAGTCCAGAATCTGGAACTACACAGTAACGTGCGGCGTATGGGTGAAAGAACCAATAGCATAGACACCTTCTGGGCATCTAATTACCTGGAAAAGAATGCACAATTTTTATCAAATGTTGCAATCAAGGGCCATTTTCGAAAGAAAGAAAGACCTCCGTATGCTGCTGCATCTCGGGGTAGCCGGAATATAATATTACCGAGCTCTGTGACGAAATTGACATATTTCGTTACGGGTTCGGACAACAATCTTGAGAACTACAAGATTCTCGGGCCAGGGGTCACGGAGTTTGTTATCGATGGGATCGTCCTTGACGAAATGCCAAAGTGGGCCCGGAACCGGCTGGGCCGTACTGATGACCATAGCACAGGGTTTTCAGGGCTGAAAAAAGATGAGCTGCTTATCGGGGACGTCGACATGCCGCAGCTCGCGCGGCTATCAGTATGGCTTGATCGGCGAGACCGATCCCGGAACGCGATGCATCAGCCGCTTTTTGAGTGGCTATTCGACAAGGCACCTGGGTATAAAAAGCTAGAGTATGTCGACTTGACCATGGTTACACATGGGGTAGACATCGAGACTGGCGAGTTGCTTCACCGTGCTAAAGCGACGGCACGGGCAGCCGGATGGAAATATACATGTCGGTGTGTTAATGTTCCTCTGCTTGAAGAAGATTTAAAATAATAAACAAATAATCGAATTAGGTAAGTCCCTGCGCAGAGCTAACTACCAATAATAAACTACCTACGGGCACGGCCCGCAAATTCACGTTTTATTCGCTAACCATCTTATGCTTGCTTTTATTTCATATACGGCAGGTGGAGCTGGTCCTGGCCACCACCATATACTAGCTCGACACTGCATCCGAAAACCTCAGTTAAGAAATATTCAGATTGAAAACAATCACACAAACCGAAAATATGTCTTCGCTCCTTCCAATGGAGCTCGTGCTGATTGTCGATGAATATCTTCCTGCAAAGGACTCAATAATGCTGCAAACTACCTGCAAAGCATATCGGCTTTTGTTACGCCAACGATCGTGGAATCACCTCGTTCTAGGAGTCAAGCTTACCACTTTTCATGAAGAACTACGGGTACCACGTGGAGTGGAAAAGGAGTTTACCACAGTGATTAACTTGAATACTTCACATCGATTTATCATTCATGAGTATGAATATCAGCTTAACAGATCAGGTATCTCTGGCCGGTACATGGCAGCTCCGGTTGAAGATTACGAACGACTTTGCCGATCCACATCTAAGGCCCTGGTGAAGAACTTAGTGATTGTATTGCCACAGTGTTATGACAACCATTATAACGAGGGCACATCAAAGCCGTGGATTTATTCTAAAATCTATTCCGAAGAACTTGCGCGATGTGCCGTGACCCCTAGTGCATCGCGTCACACGGACACACTGAGGACCCTAGCTCTGTTTTCAAAGGTGGCAGTTCGCATCGACATTTGCCGAATTTGTGCGGGATTGTATGGAGGCTATACGGTATCGCTGTATCCGGTCTTTGAACGCTTGCTAAAAAAGAGGGGGTGCATCCCGGTTTGGCTACGGTCGATAGATCACATCACGAAGACCTTGACTGACGACGGAGAATCAATTGAATATATGTCTATTGACATTGCAACTATATCGGGACCTGGTATGTATTCTGAGATAATCCGTGCCACTCCAATCGGGGAAATGGTCCAGAACCTGGAACTGCACAGCAACGTGCGGCGAATCGGTAAAAGATGCAATCGCATAGACCCCTTATGGACATCTATTTTCCTGAAAACGAATGCACAATTTTTATCAAATGTGTCAATCAAGGGCCATTTCAGAAAGGTCATACAACACGTTTCGCATATTGCTGAACCTTGGGATAGCCCGCATATAATCTTACCGAGATCTGTGACGAAATTGACATATTTCGTTACGGGTTCGGACAACAATCTTGAGAACTACAAGATTCTGGGGCCAGGGGTCACGGAGTTTGTTATCGACGGGATCGTCCTTGACGCAATGCCAAAGTGGGCCCGGAACCGGCTGGGCCGTACTGATGACCATAGCACAGGGTTTTCAGGGCTGAAAAAAGATGAGCTGCTTATCGGGGACGTCGACATGCCGCAGCTCGCGCGGCTATCAGTATGGCTTGATCGGCGAGACCGATCCCGGAACGTGATGCATCAGCCGCTTTTTGAGTGGCTATTTGACGAGGCGCCTGGGTATACAAAGCTAGAGTTTGTCGACTTGACCATGGTCACACATGGAGTAGACATCGAGACTGGCGAGTTACTTCACCGTGCTAAAGCGACGGCATCCGCAGCCAGATGGAAATATACGAGTCAGTGCGTTGCTATCCCCCCTCTTTAAGAAGGCGGTTTGGTGAGTGCGTTCAGATCCCCCCGCTTCAAGAAGAAGATCTATAGACAAGCCATAACAAAATTTTGCTTATGCATATGGCCCTGCGATTTCCGTGTATTTGTCTCCCGCGAAGTTGTGGTGCGGGATGGCGATGGTTCCTCAGCAGCCGCATCTCACTCGACAGCCTCGCTCACCCATGCGGCGTCCTGGTCGTCGTGCGAGGCACCGTGACCGAGCGCGTTTGCATCAGTCTCTGAAAAAAAAATTGATCAATACTTCTAGATTGACAGTATGATGTGTGCAAAGGCATATGAGGAGCGGTCACTGCTTGATGATGCCCTTAACAAGCCGCGATACAATAATAGCAAGCGCGCGCCAAATACGAAGACACCGTATTTTTTAATTTGGAAATTGATCAATGCTCTATCGATATCTCCGCAACTCAAGAGTCATTGGCCGGACTACGGACCGGGAATGAGATTCTGGTCCGATGAAACTCAGGCACTCACGCATGAAAGCGTGCAGAACTTATGCAGAACTGTAACAACTTAAGCCCCACCAGCGGGCGGCCACATGGGGAAATGGAACAATCTACGTGCCGGATACCGGACCCCCTATGGCTGCATCCACTGTATCAAGAAACAATTCTTCGGTACCCCAGCCATTTTAATTTGCTCCTTCGCGGTTACCACTGTGGTGGGTCGTGCCCATATGGTTGCCTGCCCAGGCGGATGGGCACGCCGATCTCTGAGATTTGGCCCAGCCAGCCCCAACTCATTGACTGATGAATATTGCTGAAAAAATAAAGAAACGTAGGATAAAATAAGCGAAACAAAGCCAACGGTTTAGTATTCGTATGCAATGCAATCACGCGCATATGCGTCTGCAAAATTCCAGCTCTAGCCCAGAAACCCGTTACCCTGCTGCATATCTTGAAACTGGGCGACTCAGACGACGCGTACGTATCGCAAAAAAAGGGGGGAGGTGAGCGGCGCTGCTCTATTTTTGTGCATGCGACCGATGCCAGAACCGGCAGATGACGACTCTACCTTCTCCCTTTTTTTATTCTTTTGCTCTAGCTAGAGCTCGCTAATCATCGATAGCCATTCCATTTATCCTGCTGCAGGTTCCGATTTCTTGCTTCTTGACTATCACAAATTGTCATCAGCCATGGGCTTATTCGGAAGAAAATGGATGCAAAAGCACCATGACCAGGCTAGTTTCGACTTGATGGACCTACACCAGTTCCAATCGACGTCTTGTAGATATCTAACTGGTTATTTGATCATGTGGATAACCATTATCGTCTCGCTGGCCTTGTACGTGTCGGACATCTATACTGCGGTGGTTCTGTTGGCATTAAACAGATGGTCCTCCAACATTAAACCGTTTGTGCCGTTCAGAATCTCGAGATGGATCTTTGCCGGGTGCATTATCCTATCGATAATATTGCTGATTTACGAATTTATCGTGGCATTCACCACCATGAGAGGCAAGAATGTGTCGCTCAACTACACAAACCCTATTGCACGAAACCTATACAGCATTCGCGGGTATCGATATTTTTGCCTGTTTGCGAAAATCACCAAATCAAGGAGCAAGACGGAATATCTGGCGTTATTTGTATATTTCACGTTCAAAGGGTGGGCAAGGTTGATTTTTGCCGAGTCGCCTCGACAGGTATTGAATGCCTTGACCCTGTACTCGGTTCTTCAGATTGAAGATGATTTTGTTGGAGCTATCAAGAAGATAGCCAGCACGTCGCTGATGGAAGCCATTGTGATCAGTTTTATGGCTTTCAGTCTGTTTATTTGGGTCTGTTATGTGTTGCAGTTCGGTTTTGCCCTGCTGTGTGCGGTACCACTCTATGTGCACATTGACAAGACATGCTCGGGGCTGGAAGAATATTGCTGTGTGCGAATTAACAAGCGAATCGCGCAATTGGTTCAAAAGCACCATAAGAAGGGTCTTATGGAGCTTGTGGAAGCCAACAAGCGACTTCCAAAGCAGCCGACTTTGCCAACTGTCGTTTTGGATGAACCCAGCGACGAAACCTTCGAATCCATCCTTGGAGAGAAGGGTCGGTCAACCAAAAAATACGTCGCCTTCAAGAAAGACGTCAGCTTTTCGGACTCGCAAGCCACATTGGTACGATCAGAAAGCGACAGCAGCAGCAACTCAAACCCATTCCAGGGGCTCCACCAGCATCAAGACCAAGAGCGAACGGGATATGGGTATACCGAGTACAGCAACAATAGCAACGATTCTTTGCTGGGCGGCCCAACACATCAATCGTCATTCAGTTCACTCCGCTCGCATCCCTCACAATCGAGCGTTGGCTCGATGCAGGTATACCCTGGCCAACGGTCCATGTCTCGACAAGCCAGTGGTGGCCCACAACGTCAGCCGGCGATGTCTCCCGTGCATGAATCCGCAGGTAGCATTCTCAACCAACAGCAGCAATGGCCACCGGCACAATCGAGGACAGGAGGGGTCAGATTCGCAGATCAGCAGAACCAAGGAATCCCGCTACGGTCGGTTTCAAACCCCGTGCATGTTATCACCGAGCAGTCGCCAGAGGCTACTTTGCCTCCTCGGTCGGTGACGTTTGATCAGTATTCTCCCTCTTCTCCAGGGTTTCCACCACAGCGATCTGTCACCATGCCTATTAATCCAAATCCTGCCGCTCCTAATCCTTATGGATATGCATCCCAACCAGGTAGCCGACCGGGTCTTCCTCCGATCCATACTGGAATGCAAAGCCAAAGACAGCCGCAGCCGCCGCCCCGACCGTTCCAGCCGCAGCCGCAGCAGCCTCGTCATCCGCCGCCACAGCGCCAACAGCAGTCGAGGTACGAGCCGCAGCGGGCTGCAGCTCCCCCTCAGTCAGCATCATCATCGGTGTATTCTCGTTCATTAACCGCGCCACCACTATCGGCTGCATCTTCGGAATACCCCAGCCCCTCAGCCCCAGAGCTGCCGCCAATGTCGTCATTGCGCAAACCGACTTTGCCCAATATGAACATTAATCTCGATTCACCGACTGGTAACAGCCTGGTGTCGCCGACGGAGGGCTATCCTACACGAGAACCTACGCTGCCGAACCTGGACCCGGATTCACCCACCATGCCGTCACAGCCGTCATATATGCATCCGACGTCATCTGGACATCTGCAGGCGGAAAACCGGCAACCTACTTTGCCCAAGTTCAGCATGGACGATCTGGTGTAACTGACTACTGGCTGTGCCTGCCGATCACCGGAAGGGCTGTTCAAGCTGCCCACCTCGATCCAACGACAGCGTCTGTCCGGCCAGCTCCGAATGGCTATCAAAACTAAATTATTCTGTTCTATCAATAATGGGTTCATGACCTCTGCATCTTTTTGTTATTTCTTATGTTCTTTATATATATACGCACCACACAGTGAATTGATACCAGCTCTCAAGATGAGGCCAAGTCTATTTTATCGAGCGATCGAAGCGAGCCTAAAAAAAAAGCCAAGAGCAGCGGTATCTCGAGAGCCCGAAATGCTGGTCTGGCGATACGCTAAATCGATCGCCACGAGTCCGTTGAACCGCCTTAACTAGCCTGGTGATGCCAAACAATGATCGAAAACATCTAGCGTAGCGAGTAAAATAATTTAATTTCCCGGGGAAAGTGCATGAGCCGTGCATCGAGGGCACCCTCACAAAAACGAATCGCTTACAAAATGGTGATTACAATTGACGACGCTGCTACTCCAACATATACAACATAGCTAGCATCCAAATAATGTAATAACCACCCTGATAGCAACATCGAAAGAATCAAAAACACATAAACGGTTATATTAGACTTATAAATAGCAATGGGCGTGTCATCATGGCGCCAATGCGAAAGAAGTAACATCATGAAATCAGACATAGTTAGACCTTGTGGTTCTTTGGAGAGTAGGCAATCTTCTTTTCATAATTTTGAATGGCGACGGGCCATAGCATGAAGCCGGTGAATGCAGTGCCCCAAATGGCAAATTGTCGAACGATTCGTCGCGATTCTTGAGAAAACACACCACCAGAGGTCAACGGTCGTGGGTGAACGATTCGAGTAAATCGGATAAAAGTTGGTCGCATTGTTAAAGCTTTATAGTTGGATAGTCAATAAAAAAAATCAAACGATTTGTTTGAATGATAGTGATAGGCAAAGAAGTGATTGTACTAAAAGTCAAAATCAGGCAACCTTTGGAGGAGGGAGTGGTCTTTTATATATTTTTTACATTTGGACTTTGGTGGTATAGCAACTTTAAAAGTAAATCCAAAGGAGACATTGGCCACTGTCTTGTTTGTTTTAGATCAGGCCATGGATACTTCGCTGGGCACTGCTCCGAGCCCAACTGGAATAATACGGACATAATGTTCCTAGATTTTCCTCCTATGTGCATATGAGCTTATAAGCATATTTTTTTTTTTTCTTCATCGCGTTTATATGCAATTCGGGTATTGTTCTCCGGGCTTTTTGTCCTTAAAACATGGCTGCGCCGCATCACCTGCGCTGTTAGGAGTGCCTGAACAGTCCACTTCGGAAGCCAAAAAATCACACCACTCAGAGTTTCATTCTCCACAACCTAAATTGTACCGGTCTGCCCCGATTTTTATTGATTCAATACATTTAGCGAGTATGTCATTTTTAAGTGTTAGGGTTTGAACCCTTTTCCCCGGGTTGAAGATGATATTTGGTATTTCTTTGTCCCTTGACAACCAATGCTGCTCCCGGTGTCCCTCGCTGGCTCCTGGTTGCCGCAGCAATCCAGTCGGACGGTTGCCATGACAACGCGGAACGAACGGCTCATCGCCTTGACAACGGTGCTCCCAACGTTGTTACATTTGACACTTGACTCCGGAGGACGCGCCAGCAAGCCATTCCCCGGATATTCACATGGCGCTTGTGACGCCTCCACGCAGGCTACAAGCGCTTAGCCTTTGATTCTTTTTTGCATGTGAAGCTCAGTGTCTTTCTTTCATTGAGAACCGTTTGCCCCCCTTTTCTTTCTCCTTTCTTTCTTTTATTTCATTAAACCGTTCTCCACTCTATTAATCACTACTCGATACCATGGCGCCAGCTGTATCGACTTTGTGGAGTGCCGAGGGCATGCTGGCTGAAATCATCAAAGATTTGGCCCGCAAGGACTCTCGATCGCTTCGGCGAGCGCTTAATAAAGTGCCCCAGAAGATCCGAGTTTTGATCGCAGTGGCCACGGTGATCTCGTCTCTTGGAGGTGCTGCTGCGTTGTACGACTCCAGACGAAAAGATCTGGCCAAGAGTAGACAGCTCCATCGCGTCAGTTCGGCCGTGCTGCTGAGCGATGGGTGGAGCAGAGAAATCTTCGTGCCCAGTAAAGGAGGACAAGCGCGAGTGGTTATTAAACCCACGAAGCGAGTCACTTTTGAAGCCCATCGACGGTTATTCCTTGGTGCCAAAGCCAGCGAGAGCAAGACAGGTATCAATGGACTGTTTTTCAAAGAATTCAACGCTATTTGGTCCATCATTGTGCCCCACATCCGGTCCAAAACGACTGGGTTGTTGGTGATCCATGCTGTGTTCCTGGCATTGAGAACCTGGCTGTCTCTGCTTGTTGCAAGATTGGACGGTAGAATCGTACGGGATTTGATCTCTGCCAACGGCAAGGAGTTTTTGCGTGGACTGATGTATTGGTTGCTGTTGGCTATCCCGGCGTCGTATACAAATGCCATGATCAAGTTTCTGCAGTCCAAGCTTTCTATTGCATTCCGAACAAAGCTGATTCGGTACATTCACGACATCTACATGGATTCCCAGCTGGGCTTTTACAAAGTCAATAATGTCGATGGTGGTATCGAAGGGGCCGATCAGTACATCACGGCCGACGTGACCCGGTTCTGTGATGCCGCTGCTGCGTTGTATTCCAACCTAGGTAAACCATCAGTGGACTTTATTTTGTTCAGTTACCAGCTATCTAAGAACTTGGGTCCGTTGGCATTGCTTGGGATTTTCACTAATTATTCGTTCACGGCTTGGATCTTGAAAAAGCTAGCCCCGCCATTTGGACGGATGGCTGCTGCCGAGGCGCGGTTGGAGGGTGAATACCGAAACGGCCATACCAAGTTGATCACCAACGCCGAAGAGATTGCATTTTACGACGGTACCGCACTTGAACGGTCTATTTTGCGTCGAACATACCGGCGGCTGGTGGTCCATGTGGCCACTGTATTGCGAATCAAGTTCCCATATAATATGGCCGAGGATATCGTACTTAAGTATGCCTGGTCTGCTGTAGGGTATCTGTTTGCTTCATTGCCGGTGTTTTTGCCGGCCTGGAGCGGAAATATCCAACAGGATACATATGTTCCGTCGGTCTCGCTCGCCAAGAAGGACTTTGAAGAGCGAAACCGAATGAAGGACTTCATCACCAACAAGCGACTAATGCTGTCTTTGGCTGACGCGGGTGGACGAATGATGTATTCCATTAAGGATCTGGCTGAATTGGCTGGTTATACATCACGAGTCTTCCAGCTGTTGTCTACTCTTCATCGAGTGCATGCCAATGCGTATTCTACCACGGATGGGTCGGCGCCGGCAGAGTACAGTCTTGGAGATGTGCAGGGGACCGTACAAAGTGGCTTTAACGGGGTGCGGCTCGAGCATACACCAATTGTAGTTCCTGGGCTTGGACGAGATTTGGCGCCCGGTGAAGTTCTAGTCAAAGATTTGGACATCCGGATTAACCAGGGTGACCATATTTTGATTTCTGGAGCTAATGGTGTTGGCAAGTCTGCTATTGCCCGAGTCATTGGTGGCATTTGGCCTGTTTTCCGAGGGTTGGTATCTAAGCCGCTCCCAAAGGACCTGGCGTTTGTTCCACAACGGCCGTATCTAAGCACTGGTACTTTGCGAGACCAAGTCATTTATCCATCATCACATGCGGAGATGCTCGAGGATGGTCGAACTGATGAGGAGTTGATGGAAATTTTGGAGCTGGTGAAGCTGGAATACCTGCCCGGTCGCGAAGGTGGATGGGAAACGAAGAAGCAGTGGAAAGACGTGTTTTCCGGTGGGGAAAAGCAGCGGGTCATGTTTGCACGGATCTTATTCCAGCAGCCAAAGTTTGCTGTGATTGATGAAGGTACCAGTGCTGTCAGCGCTGATGTTGAAGGGTTGTTGTATGAAACATGCAAGCGCTTCGACATTACCTTGATCACCATCAGTCACCGACCGTCGTTGTTGCGATACCATTCGGCGCAGTTGAAGTTGGGGTTGGGACCTAATGGCGATGAATGGCATTTGGAGAAGACGGATACTGAGGAGGCCAAGATTTCGATTGAGCATGAGATTGCAGAGCTCGAGTCCAAGCTTGGACAAGTTGATGAATGGCAGGCGCGGCGAGAGGAAATTGCGCATGTGCTTAGTGGCAAGGCTTAATAGAGAGAATAAAACGAATAAACTTAGAGGTGTTTCCTTAAATTATGTACAATTGATATGGTTTTTTTACTTTGATTCGGCAGTGGTCTGCTTTTTGGCGGCTTCATGCTCTTGGCGCAGTTTGGCGAGTTCCTGGTCGGAGATTGGTGGGATCGGCACGTCTTCGAAGTCGTCGGCTTGGATAGCTCGAAGGGAGTAGAAATCTGGGGGTTTGGGTTAGCGGATGGGTTTTGATGTCAACATACAAATAGCACCGGTCAGGGCGAAAAGAACGCCGGCAGTGGCCATGTTTTTCCAGAAATAGGGCTGTCGAGCCCGAAGAGCCGCCGGCGTCATAGTGAAAGTTTGTGGGTTTTGATATGGACTCGGCTTCAGGCTGTGGGGGTTTGTTAGTAGCTGGGATCATGTAGACAGAGCAGTCATAAGCACATACAAGTCGATCCGCTTGTAATCCGGATTGTTTCGGTTGAGTCTGATTACTGAGAGTCTCATGGCGGTTTGTGTGTTGGTGTTGGTGGTGAGAAAATGTGTCGCCATTTTCGCTGCCTCCCAGCAGCAGCAGACTTTTATCATCACCAAATCATGGGCTTGGTTGATTATAGCGACTCGGACGATGACAACAGCAACGATTTACCGATAAAGCAGCAGCCAACAAGGCTAAGTGTGCTGAATCTGCCTGCTCCGAAGCGTCCAGCAGCGCCAGGACCTAGGAAAATCGTCCTGGAAAAGGAGAAGCCGGAGGCTCCCCTAGCCAGCAATGGGTCTGTAGAAGATGAGGAACACCACCCTTCCAACAAGTCTCAGGGTTTATTAGCCGGTATGCTGCCTAAGCCAAAGAACAGAGGGCCAGCAGTGGCACAAGACAGAAAACAGCATACCGTCGCGGCTCCGCTGAGCAGGCAGACGCGGACACTTGGCGGGGGCATTAAAGGGCAGTTCGACGGCGAGATCAGCATCGAGCAGCACTACGCGCCTGTTTTGGATGAACAGCCGGCGAGCAGACCTTCGCAACAGCAGACAAGAAAGATAGTACCGGCGTCGGTGTTAGCACGACAGCACAAATACGGCGAAGCCAATATAGATAGAGTCGATCGCACCGCCAAGCCGCCGCTGGCAGCGGCGGCGGCGCTTCCGGCTAAAACTGCACCAGTTCCGGAAATGCCCGCTCTGTTTTCGTTTCACGAGCCAGAGCCGGAGCCCGAACGGGAAGTTGTGTCTGCAGGGTCGATCAAAAGCGCGATCAATATCGACAGCATGAGTGTAGCGCCGCATGCCACTCGCGCCGCGCCAGAACAAGCAGAGCCGCAGCGTCAGTCAGACGAGCTAGACATCAGTCAGTTTGAAAACCGCAAAGGCAAACGGAAACAGATCAACGTTGTGGACTTTAGTGTTGATGAATACTACAATGCGAATGATGAGCTCCGCGCTCGAGGCGAGTTGGAAGGAAAAGCCGGCAGCCCCACGGTGCATGCGATTGGGTCTGGCCGACATCAATTGTCCTCGCTGCTAACAAGTGCGCAGCAGAATAAAGAAGGTCTGGAGAAGATGTTCAGCGAGAACAAGCGACGCAAGCAGGAGGCCCGAGAGCGAATGGGTCGATGATAGCTGGTGCTATTATGCTATTTCATGTATCATTATTTATAATCCTTATATGTGCAGTTTTGGGATCGTCCGAGAGAAGGGACCCGCTTCGCTCGGCTTTCGATATGCTTGGTACCATCCGTTCCTCTAAGACGCGCTGCGCGCAGCCTTTTTTTTTGCTCGCTTCGCTCGACCTTCTATCGATGAGCATATTGGGCGTAGTGAGAGAGAGATTTCGAGCGATCGATCGATCGAAGCGAGCAAAAAAAAAAGGCTGCGCGCAGCGCGTCTTAGAGGAACGGATCCCACTGCGGCGCATCTGCCCTGAGCCGCATCAGCTCAGGCGCCAGTGAGACCAGCTCCGGGTCGATCATAGTAGTAATGATATTATATTATTCCATGTAGACAATGCTTTATTTATAATCCTTGTAGGTCCACTTTTCGGTGATCTTTTGTTGGTATCTTCGTCTTCTCTTGATTGGCACTCGTGTCTCGATGAGGCCCCGTTGCTGCAAGCTTCGGAACCGTTCCGAGATGAGATTACCTTCCGGTTTGAGTCGTCGAAGGGTGCTTTCGAGCTCGTCGGACAATTTTATTTCTAGCGGTGCTTCTGGAAGCTCGTGCTTACCGAGTTTCTTTCGCTTCTTGCCGATCTTGGGTGCAGATGGTGGTTCCTGACTCTGTAGTCGTTCCATCTCGGCATTGATGAGTTTCGGTAGGTTATGCAAATCACGTATCTGTTGTTTCAAATGCTTCACTTTCTGCTCCATCTCCATTCGTTCCTTGTGTCGTTGCTGACGGGCCCGCTGCTGCTTAGTTTTAGTCTTGACCGTGACTGGAGCATTGGATGAAAGCACCCCATCAACCTCGCCCTGTCCTTCTTCCTCATCAGATTCGATAGCAGCCACTTCATCATCCGGCATGGTTCGCATCACTTCTTCGATTCGGTCCTGCTCAGCTTGCAGCTTGACCCGTTCCTGCTCCCGGGCTTCCTCTCGAGCATGTTCTTGTTCCAGCAATGCAATCCACTCGTCACGATCTGGGTTGTAAGACTTTCCGCCCTCTGGAACATACACAGCTCTTGCTAGCTCCTCTCCAAGAAGATTCAGCGGCGCTTCTTCCAGGGTTTCTGGTTTGATAGTGGCCTTGACGAAGCTTGATTTCGCCTCCATATCTTGCAAAAACGAATAATCCTTCATACTACCTTTAGACTGTTCGGGCTCCTCCTCTCCCCAAACATCATATGCATCGCCCTTAGATACACCATCCTTGTCCATCATCGCTTTGGTAGAACTTTTACCAACGACCCGGCCGGCAACCTCCATCAATCGGGTGATTTCCTTGCCAGAGACACCTTGGATGCCCTTGGCCTTGGTTTTGGGTTGATCTTGCTTCTTGTGAGGAGCACTCAAACCAGGCACAGCTGACCGCCTGGCAAGGATCTCGGACGCCTTCAGCGGCTTGATCTCCCGCATGTTCTTTGTTAAAAGCTTGTCGTCACCAGCAGTATCGACGGTAAACAGATCATTGGCACTGGCATCCTCTGCACTCTTGACACCTACTGTTCGTTCGTATTCTCGAGCATCTTCCAGCTTCTGCTCCACCTCATCGATATCTACATTCTTTCTCCATGCCTTTTTTCCCTTTCGCGAGGGTTGCGATCGAGTTGCGGGTCGACCTACTTGCATCTTTAATGTATTCAAGAAGTCAAAGGGTCTGAAAAAAAAAAATTTGCGCGCGGCGCAATAGTGTTCGTGAAAATGCGCGCCTCAGCCTCTGCGGGTTGGGATAACCTTCAGAACTGGCGCTGCCATTATTCGCATTATAATTTGAAGCTGTTACGGCGCTCAGAGTCTTTGACATGTAAATCACCCCTGGAGGCCGGAAAACGGTCTTTTTGATATATAGCTACATAGCCCTGTCCGGATCATCGATTATCCGCTCTGCTCCTCGCCCCTCATCAGAGCCGTACGTCAAGTCCAATTCGAAGCGCTCCTGAACCAGCGCCTGCCGTGCAAAACTGGCAAAAAATTGTCGGAACGGTAGATCTATCGGTTTCTTGCTACATTAAATCCTATAAAAAGCAAGAAGTGTGGAGAAATGAAGCAGATGCTGTCATTACACTGATCGTCCTCGGGGAAATGTTACGACGAGAATCCGCCCCCGCTGGAGCGCTGCGGGGTATGATATAGGTCCACGACTCGACGACTTCGATATATCCGACCGTAACTGATATATAGTCCTAAGATAATGGAATACCGACTTCTGAAATACATTACTAAAGATGATGACTGTGGTTTGGATGAATGATACAATAAAAAAAAAAAAAACAGAGCGTAGTGAGCATTGAAAAAAGCGGGGGTTTGACTGGATGGCCACACATGAAAATGTTGACTTCAAGACTGCATGGTAGCTCTTGAATCATCGCTGTTACCCCGCCAATTGTGCCTGAACTTCAGATTCCTCCTCTTCATCACATATAATACCATCGAGGCAGACATCTCGGGTTAATGTTCAGCCCGCACGCATCGTGATATATATAGCCTCACGGTTCGTAGTCGAAATTTTTCTCCAACGGCTATCAATATTCAATAATGGTGGAGCTGCGAGGGAAGGTACTCGAATATACCATCACTTGTACGTTTAGAGATCTGCCTACTAAAACTAACAAAACCAGTATCATGTTGTTTGGCATTTTTGCTTCTGGGGTACGATCAAGGGCTGATGAGCGGGATTATAGGTGCTAAGAATGATTTCGCTCGGCAGTTTAACAACCCAGATGCCCATCTCCAAGGTACTATCACTGCTATCTACGATATTGGATGTGTCTTTGGCTCGATTGCTGTGTACTTTATTGGTGACAAAATAGGGCGAAAAAAGACCATCATCGCCGCAGCTATTATCAACTGTATTGGAAGTGCTATCCTTTCCTCATCATATGAAGTGGCCCAGCTGATTGTCGGACGAATCGTTACGGGTGTTGGTACTGGGTTGATCTCTTCATCTGTTCCGGTGTATCAATCTGAGATGGCTAAGCCGCACAATCGAGGTCGCTATTTGACTTGGCAAGCCGTGGTGACAATTGCTGGGCTCTGCATCGCATACTGGTTGGACTACGGTCTTTCCTTTGTCGATGGACCCATCCAATGGCGGTTTCCCATGGCCTTTCAGTCGTTTTTTGCGCTGGGACTGCTTATGATTATCGTATTGCTTCCTGAGACGCCGCGTTGGTTGGTCACTCAAGATCGCCAAGAGGAAGCATTAACTGTCATTGCTCGATTGTATGACCTTTCTCCAACTGACGAACTTGTTGTGACCCAGAAGGAGTATATCGATGCCACCGTGAGACAGGAATCCAAGGGCGGACCATTCAAATACAAAGAGCTGTTCACCGGCGGAAAAATCCAAAACTTCCGACGTCTTTGCTTGTCTATCGCTGTTATGCTTATGCAACAGTTTACTGGTTCTAATATGATCAACTACTACGCGCCGGTTGTATACGCAAACACCATGAATTTGAGCCGCAACACCTCGTTGATTCTGGGAGGATGCACAAGTCTGACATATTTTGCAGCCTCGTTCATTCCACTGTGGGCTATGGATCGATTCGGTCGTCGAAATCTATTGCTGTTCTCATCAGCAGGTCTCTGCGTTTGCTTCGTGATTGTGTCTATCCTGCTGTCTCATCAAACTCTGAACAGGGCTTACGGCGCTTGTGCAATGGTGTTCCTGTTCCAGGTCTTCCTTGGGGTTGGATGGCTACCAGTACCGTGGTTTTACCCGTCTGAAATCCACATTACCAGACTCAGATCTCGAGGTCAGGCCATCGGTTCGGCGTTCAACTGGCTGAGTGTTTTTGCCGTGGTGGAAATCACCCCTATCGCCATTGACAGTATCAGCTGGAAAACGTTCATCATCTTTGCTGTGTTCAACGGCCTTTGGTTCCCGATCGTCTGGTGCTTCTTCCCAGAAACAGCCGGATTGGAATTGGAAGATATCGATCATATCTTCGACCGAGGCGGAATCACTGGTGGTGTGTTCTCGACCCGGGGACGGACTATTACCACTGGGGCTCACCAGGAGCTTGTCGAACAAACGCTCAAAAACCAGAACATGACCTTCACTATGCAAGAGCAGGAAAAGCAGCACACCGAGCATATTGCTTGATTTTTGTACCGTACTTATATATTTTTCATTATTCTATTCTATTCTATTGTTGTTCTATCTACAGTGTAGGATCATGTCTTACCTAGTTGAGGGGCGGCGTTAGCGGTGCCCCCCACCGTTCGACGGGCGGCGGTAGTGGCGCGTGTACTGTTTTCGCCACTCCACAGCCTGGCATCCGACCCAACAACCACTATGGAGCAGGAGCTTTCGCTTGTCAATCAGGTCGAGCTTCGGCTGATCATGACCAAGAGCGACGAGAAATTCGAATCAATGGTAAATGTCTACCTAGCGCCATTACTTCTGAAGCTCAATTCACCGCATGACAAGGTGCGTAATAAGGTTATTGAGGTGTGTGATCATATCAACCAACGGCTCAGATCAAGGTATGGTGACAAACTAGCCCGGACTAACTGGAAACAAGCTCAATGAAGCTTCCGATCGATGCATTGCTGGGACAATATTGTGATGAAAAGATTGTCAGCAAGTATACAATTCAATCGTTCGACCTGATTTATATCCAAAAGGCTTTGAAAACGGCTGACAAAGATGTATGCGTATTGTGGCCACAAAAGCTAATTGAATGCAGAAACGCAACAGTTTGATCCCGAACGTACTTAAATGCATTGTTCATTCTCCAGGATCGAAGCATACCGGTCAATTGTTGAATGTGCTGTTGGACCTGCTCAAAACATGGGCTCCTCCGGCTAGAGGCACCGCGGAAGCGGACGGGCTGCGAGAAGTGTACCAATTCGACAAGCACCCATCAGTGGAGCGGCTACTCAGCGACAAGTTTGCGAATCTTTTCAATGTGAAGAATGCGACTACCCTGACGGCACGCCAATTTGGGGTGGATCCGGACCTGACGATTCGGCAGATCTTGGTGGCGAGCGGCCAAGAGCTGACCAACCTTGATGTGCATGAAGCGAAAAAGGCCGTAATCAAATTCCTACTAGCTGGTGGGTTTTCAGAACGCGCTTTATACTTGCCGTTACTGGTTGCCAGTTTTGACAGCAATTCTGAATTTGCTCAGCCGGCTAATGACCGGTTCAAGAAGCTACAGGTCGACTTGGAGAGTGAAGAGCTAGTCAAATCGCTGTACGAATTACTACCGATTGTGACGGAGCTTGGATTGAAATCTCGCATTATCCATATCATTGCATCCGGTACTCTTGCGGCGAGTTTCTCGCCTATATCGATCATCGATCAAGGATTGAATACTGGAGACGAGCCATGCCAAGATGCGGCGATCAAGCTTGTTCGGAAGGTGCTCAAGGTAGCACCTTCCCACATCACCGACGCATATGCGACAGAGTTGGTGCTGAAACTACGGCAGAACATTATGGCGTCTGGATGGCCGAGGATGAATGTGGTTGATGCCAAAATCGAGTCTCTTCGAGCCAATGCTTACAAATTGCTGGGAACTTTGTTGCGACAGGTGCCAGTGACCATGAGGGAGTTATCCAACCTGGAGTTCTTGTTCCAAGGTCTTGAGAAAGACACCAAGATGCTGAAGCTGTCGATATCCGATGCATTGTCAGAGGTGTTGCCAATTGCTCCGTCATTGCCCCAAGAGCAGAAGACCAAGCTCAAGGATGTTTTGCTTGGGTTTTTGTCAGATCCAGAGCAAGACCAAAGTTGTAAATATGTAGCGGTGCGGTATGCATCACGGGTCGCGCCATTTGATGATCCGGACGCGAGAGTGTTGTGTCTGCTAGGAATGCATCAAGACAACCGGTCGGATGTGATTGAAGAGGCCAAGAGGGGGTTGCACCCGCATTGGCACCGGTTGATCAACTCGGATATCCATCAGAAGCATGAGACATCGGTTTCGACACCATTCCCCGATCTCTCAGCCATGCTTGATAGCATCGGCGGAATAACCGCGACGCTCAAACGCAGGCATATTGCGGCGTCTCTGATTCAGTATTCGCCCAGCGTGTACAGTGCGGCTGTGACTCTTCTGGAACAAATCTTGGCTATGCAAGCCGCAGTTGCCGCGGCGAACAAGACGATTCTTGTGATTGACGAATCTTGGGAATCGCGAATAGAGACGGCCATCACGATGGATAGAGGGGTTCGTACTGCGATCCGAGCGCATTTGCAGTGGTTGGTGAGCGATGGCCAACGGCAAGACCAACTTACGGCGCTAACTAAGTATGCGTTTGAGGGTGTGGCAGGAATCAATTCCAAGAGTGTCAACGAGACTTGGGTTCGGCTGTTGTCACAGTCTCCTTCTTGCGTTGTTGAGGCAAATGTGGATGTGTTGAGCACATTGGTCAAGCTGCTGGATAGTAGTCAGGTCCACATCCGTGAGACAGCTGCTCATGGACTGGGTATAATCGGCACCTGTGATGCCGTTCCTCGGGAAGAGGTTGACAGCCTTACTGCTCAGATGATAGCTGATGTGGATTCAGCGGGCAAGTTTAGCTATGACAAGATGCACGGGCGTGTGCTGACTCTTGGGTATATAGTTTCCCGGTTGGCTCTGCGGGGTAAGCTTGGGGATACGCCGGTGAAGGACATCACTGATCGAATCGTAGCGCTGATGGACGACGCGCAGGGCGAAATACGGGATGCTGCGGTCGATTCTGTATTTCAGCTTGCTATGGCCAATGTGATTACTGTGACCGATTCACTGAAAGACAAGCTGGTTGAGTTGGCCAAGAAGGACAACGAAAAGGCAATTTTGGCTATTGGTGCATTAGCTGTGGCCGACCATGACCATAGCAAGAGCTATGTTGATGCCATTATGGGAATTGCGGACAGCAAACATGTTGAATTTGTATTTGCTAGTGGTGAAGCCATCACCATAGCCGCTAGCGGATGGCAGTCGGCGGTCACTGATCGGTTATTGGATGTTCAAGGCATTGAGATCGATAGTTCCAGCACACAACTAGATTATACTATTGAAAGTGTGCTCGAGCATTGCAAGTCACCCAAGCCACGATTGAAGAAGTTTGCCTGTTTGTGGCTGCTGTCGCTGACGCAATACTGTGGGCACTTGCCTGAGGTGAAGGGCAAGCTTGAACAGATCCACGGCCGATTCATGCGGTTCTTGTCTACTGGTGACGACATTATTCAAGAATCAGCTTCACGAGGTCTGGGTATTATCTACGAAATGGGTGATGAAAACTTGAAGAGCGACCTGGTGCGAGGTCTTGTACAGTCCTTTACCACTGAGAAGAAGATGAACGCCGGATCGGTGTCTGAAGATACCGAGCTGTTTGCTCCGGGCGTTCTGGATACTGGCGATGGGTCGGTCTCTACGTACAAAGATATTCTCAATCTTGCTTCAGAAGTGGGCGATCCAAGTCTGGTATACAAGTTCATGTCGCTTGCGGCTCACTCATCGCTGTGGGCGTCGCGTCGCGGTGCGGCTTTTGGGTTGGGCACAATCTTGTCCAAGGCCAACTTGGATGAGGTGTTTGAGACAAATTCGCGGCTCAGCAAGAGTCTGATTCCGAAGCTGTTCAGATACCGGTTCGATCCTAATTCATCTGTTCGAGAGAGCATGCGTGGTATTTGGGATACGTTGATCAGTGACAAGTCGGCGGCAATCAATGACCATTTTGAAGATATCCTGAATGAGCTCCTGAAGTCCATGGGCGAACGAGAATGGCGGGTCCGGGATGCCAGTACATCTGCACTTGCTGATCTTCTGCAAGGTCGGCCCGTCGCCAAATATCAGGAGCGGTTGGAAGAGATCTGGAAAATGTCTTTCCGGGCCGTCGACGACATTAAGGACAGTGTGCGGACGGCTGGTATGAAGCTGGCCCGAGGGCTGACCACGTCAATGGTGCGTCATGTTGATGTGGATTCCGGTGCATCCGAAAAGCTGGCCACCACGATTCTGAAAGAAATGATTCCGTTCTTAGTGGGCAATTATGGTTTACAGAGTGACGCAGAGGACGTGTCGTCATTTGCGTTGGACACGCTGTTGAAGTTATGCAAGAAGGGCGGTCGGGCTTTGAAGCCATATATTCCGATGCTGATTGAAGATTTGCTTGGCTTGATGTCGACGTTGGAGCCCCAAGCTATGAACTATCTTGCTATGAATGCTGACAAGTACGGGCTCACCAGTGACGCTATTGATGCATCGCGAATGCAGAGCTTGCGGAACTCGCCTATCATGGATGCAGTTGAACAAATGATCGAACTTTTGGACGACAACCTGATGAAAGAGCTTGCGCCGCGACTGAGCAAAGTGATCCGAAAGAGTGTTGGGCTGCCCTCCAAGCTGGGGGCCAGTCGAGTGCTGGTTATTCTCGCGGTGCGGCGGCTGCATGAAGTTGCGCCGCATGCAGATTCATTGCTCAAGACGTGCCACAGTCAGCTCAGCAACATCAATGACACCGTTTCTCAGTCATATGCTGTGTCGGCTGGGTATTTATGTCGGGTAGCAAGCGATGAAGCGGTGATTGAATACGAAAAGTCTGTTGAGCCACTGTATTTCAACAGCGAACGCGACCGTGATCGCCTTGTCGCTGCGTTTGCAGTCAACGCTGTAGCCAAGCACTCGTCGGACAAGTTTGACTCGCTATCATCGGCATTTTTGCCGTTTATTTACGTGGCCAAGCATGATTTAGAGACAAGCTGCAGGGAAAAGTTTGAGCAGACTTGGAGCGATAACACTGGCGGTACTGGTGCAGTGAAGCTACACATCAAGGAAATCATCAAACTGTGCAGTGACCAATTGCTGAACAACCAGCAATGGTCAATGCGGCAAGTGGCCGCTAAGAGTGTGGCTGATGCGTCTACAGTGATTGATGTTTCCACTGGCCATTTGGACCAGCTCTTTGACGTGCTGAAAGAGGCATGTAAAGGGCGAAGCTGGAAGGGCAAGGAGCTGGTGCTCGAGGCGTTAGTCAAGCTGACTGCACGAGCCAAGGATGCCGTGGTTGGTGATTTGCAAACCAGCATCACATCGCTAGTGATCACGGAAGCCAAGCGACGAAACAAGGAGTATCAACTGAAGGCCCTGGTATGTCTGGCCATATACTGCAAGGAATTTCCTGGCGAAGAGGTGTATGATACGCTGTTTGAACAATCAGAACCGTACCTTGACCCGACTGCCGAGAATGACGATGTGGATGAAGATGGCGATGTGACTATTGGCAACAGCAGCCAGAGCATTGCTCAAGAAGAGGGCCGGAACGAAGTCCTCAAGGCAGTCATTGAAAGCTATTCCGCTGAATACTCTGGCCAAGCCGATATACTTGCTAAGATTTGCTCTTGTGCGAGTGCGATCCTGAACAGCGAGAGCATTTCTAGCGCTAAGATCGCGGTGACATGGCGCACCAAGCTGTGTGTGTTGGCAGCCATGGATCAAGTCATTAAAGCGTTGCCAAAGGGCGACAATGCAATGGAGCTGCTATCTGGAGTGTGGCAGGCCGTCATGGTCCACTGTGCCCGCGATGCCAACCATGAAAAGGTGCGTACTGAGAGCGTGCGGCTTGGTGCGGCACTTCTCGCCGCCGGGTTGGCCCAGGTAAAACAGGACCTGGAAACGTTGAAGGCGAGCGAAAAGAGCACTGTGGTGCTTGCTGAGTTAAATAAATTTGTCTAATTTAATATGAGGCCATGTTGTGTTGGAAATTGTCTGTATATTGCCGCCTGAACTCCATCTACTCCGAACTCTGATAGCAACAGCAACATGAAGAAAAAGGGTAGCGAAAAGGACAAAAGGATAAGAATAAAGACAGATCAGGAAAAACGACAAGGTATCGAAAAGGCCCAAACCATCGAGTTCAAGATCCAAAAAAGACAGGTCGGGTGGTGGGGCATGGAAACGATGCTATTCCAAGGCACGAAGCAACCGACCGTTGCTTGATCTGTATAGGCGGGTCATTTCAGTGGCAATCCTACCTAATTACGACGTTTTGAATACCATGCAAATCGTTATATGTTTTTTTTACTAAATATATAATCTAGCCTAGAAGAAACTACCACTACCAGATGATTTTGGATGCAGCTCCTAAATAGGGCGTCTGGCTGCAGTCTTCTCTCGCCGGGCTAGCTCTTGCTCAACCTCGCTCCAACTGCCGCCATAATGTATCTCGTTACTTGCGTCAATGCCATAATACCGAATATCAATTTTCAACGCTGCTCGTGGAAATGACTCGCGTATCTGACGGCGTATATCGGTCCTGGTGGCGCTCGTATGCGAACTGGCTATTGCTATTCTCGCTTCAACCTCTTTGACGCGCGACGTGCTGATGCCCGCGAAGAATGCGGCGCCAGCCGCACAATCATCGAACACCAGTTCAAAGACACACTCAACAATGCTGTTGGAGCCTTCAAAAAACTTCCTGGACTGCTCGTACAGCCTCTCTATTGGTTGCGATCTCCGCGTTCTATGGTCAAAGCACAGTGTCAAATGCCGTATATTTGCGAAATCCAGCTCTTGCCAGACGGCCATCTCCCTCGGATACGCTTGCTTGTTATGCTCCGACCTTTGCAAGGCTAGAGGCAGCCATTTCCAGAAATCTCCACTCACCTCCAGCGAAACGAGAGATAGCTGTACCACTCCTTTGCCCCGGAGTGTACAGCTTCCTAAATTTGGATACTGGTCACATCGATATCTACCATTCACTGTCGAATATATGGAGAGAATAAACGTATGAACTGTTTCAGGTAACACTAAAACCTCATAGTCCGAGGCTCTTCTCATACAAACTCTTCCTATTATTCTCAGTTTGGGTATATTCTTCTGATTTTGGCTCAGAAATCGCTGTAATGTTCGGATCTCATAACATTGGGTTCCATGGTCTGTACGTATGATGACCTCTGGAATTGTACGTGGAAATGTCACATCTGAATATAGCGTACTCAAACTTCCCATGGATATTACGATTCGTGTCACAGTACCTCGAAGCACCGTTGCTGAACAGATCGATTGCCCGACTCCATTTTGGATTCGACTTGACGAGACCAGATGATTAAATGTTTGCGCCAGCCATGGATAGAAGTGGTACGACCAGTGGGCGAATTTGAAACTTATAAAGCAAGTTTCCATACAGTCGTTCCGTTTATCTAGCATTCTGATCAACTTATTAGTTAAGTCTCTATACGATCGTTCAGCTGGAGATAAACCAGATAAATCCTACCGTACACTGTCCCCACCGTCCATCTCTCTTCCTTCAGTGCAGAAATTTATGAGAACCACAAGTTTGCGAATCCTATGCGCGACATCTGAGACCTGGAGGAACTGTTCGAACCTTTCATAGTCGGTAGCTGGGATATACATGACTGGGCCGCTAAGGACAAACAACCGATCGGTGCTGCCTTCTTGTAAATTGATATTCTCCAGGGATAAATTTGAGAATAATTCCTGCTCTTCATCACGGTTATATATTCTTTCATTTGACGTGTCTTTATCGAACTGTTCAACACTGGCCCCCAGGACAACATGTCGCCAGGTAATATCCGCCATTAACTTCCGCATAGTTGAGCATGTCGACTGGAGATTTATATTATCTACAACTGGAAGATATTCTGCAATGATGAATATCAGCTCAAGTGGAAGCTCTTTCATTTTCGAGTATGAATGTATTACCATAATTCAGAATTGCCGTAGGCGAGGATGCGGCTCTCGCCTCACCCGCTCCCATTCTCCGACCGGTAGGCCGAATGTCAGCTATTCCTACCACCTACAACTTCAGGAAGCTACACCTAAATATGACCCGTATATACATCTGGCCCTGAAACATTTTCACTTTTAACATGCACAAGGTCGGTCCCATGTATCATCGACTCGTACGGCACGGGGCTTTGAGTGACGAGGCGGTTTGGGTTCGTAACATCAGAAGATGAAAGCTTGAGTCAATTAGATCGAAGCGAGAACTCCAGAGGGAAATTCATGCATGTGGCCATATGGAATATAATATGCTGCTGTGTCTTGCGAGTGGGTTGCAGAAATGAAAAGAGAGGAAAATGAAGAAGAGAGGGACGGAGGTCCGGTAGCGGCAGTGGCTTTGCGGATTGCTCGTGTACGTGTGCCAGTCTTATGTCTCAACCACGTTCCAATGTTCTTCAAACTCTCACCCATATTATTTTAAGAAGCGGTTTGTCGGTATCAAATCTGGATGGATGCAAACGGTTCCACGTTGAGGGAGCAGGAGGGTACTGAAAAGCGGACGTGTGGCTAAGAAAGCAGGACCACGCTACAGTTGAAAATCTGAGTTTATTCGCCTAATAATACAGGCATGCATACGGGCCAAGTTTCAAATAAATTTGATTTTAGGGCAATTTGATAATTCGATTCCGAATTCCTTTTCGTGGTCTGAGACACCGCTTGGTGTCCATTTTTGAAATTTAAACGGACATCCAGCAGCTAACATTTAGCCCTTTTCCAGTCGACATTCTTTATAAAACGACAAAAGCAGTATAGAAGAGCAAATAAAAATACAAACTCGTCTAAAAACATGGCAATTAACAACCGACTTCCGAAAAAGTTCCGCACGCGCTACATTTTTGTTCTCAGCATATATAAGGCATCATAAGCGTGCAAACTACCATTGGCCCCAATACTGGAGGTCGTGTTCAGAGCAAATACATTGGATCAGCCGCATCGTTAGCGTATCCGGCGATACACGGCGCGTTCTTGTGACGATCCCCACACCTGCATACCTAATTTGTGGGGTCCAGTGCGTGCTCCCGCTGCCAGCGATCAATGAGCAGTGTGCCGGTTCAGCCGCTTTACGGTTAAGTGATAAGCACTTTTGTCCATGACTATTATAAATACTTGGGGTTTCCCCTTTATTGGGTTCACAATCGCTATATAGCCAAGGATTTAACAGCGATGGCCACGAAAGAACAGTACTATGACTCCACTACATTCAAAATGAATGAATATTCTGGATTTCGTCCAGAATATAATCAGAATATATTTGACCATATCTATCGCGGACATCAAGCCAGATGGGACAAGGCATTAGACGTTGGCACTGGACCTGGGATGGTTGCTCGCCAGCTTTCTGAAAGATTTGGGACTGTGGTGGGAGTCGATGCCAATCCCAGTTATATAGACATATCGCGAAAGACGTCAGCTGAATATACAAATGTGTCATTTGAAGTTGCCAGAGCAGAAAGCTTGCCAATGTTTGCAAACGACACTTTTGATCTAGTGGTCATTGGCGAGGCCGCTCACTGGTTGGAGGATGAAGCAATGGAGGAATTGGGCCGAGTGTTAAAGCCCGGTGGTACTTTGGCAATGTGGTTTTATTTGACTCCATACGTTCCTGGTAACGCTCCTGCTACTAACTGCTTGTTCCGTGCTGTGTTTGAATTTTTTGCAAATTTTACCTATAGTGAGAGAATCGACAGTGTGTGTCAAAGGGTTGCCTCATACTTGGACAAAGTGTCTATTCCGGAAAAATACTTTGATCAAGCTTCCATCTCAAGGACAAGAGTGAATGATCCAAAGGGGAAGCTTGTCGCGGCAATACGCGGATTTCCCCAAAGACTAGCTGTGGAGCCTTTAGACATACCGGCGGAACAATATAGATTCCTAGCGGATGACGATTTCTTGATGGTAGAAAAGCCATGGGACTGGTTCAAGGGCTTTATAGATCATCTTGTCCCGATGGAGCATCTCGACTTGCACAAGATTTTGAGGGATGAGTACGAAAGTTTTGGAAGTTCTGTGAACTACAGCGAAAAAGTTAAGCTCTCTTGGGGGTTGTCTATTATCACGGCTCGAAAGAAAATTTAGAAACTGAACCGTTAAAATTACTTCTGGGGGAACGGCCATGTTCCAACTGTTTTGAGCCGCATCTTAATCAATTGTGCTTAAAATTAATTATTTTTAACCATTTCAAGGAGCTTGGCATATTTTATTCCAGTATTTAAGACATGTTTTAAACCTTGCCCCGCGTTCATAGTTGCCAGGATCACAAGAAGTGGAATTATGTTGTTGAGCGGCCCGATAGTGATATTGCCAGGGCCAAACAAGAAAAAGGCAACAAAGCCCGTTGAATTATCATGTGCTCTTATCGAATTTGGAATCTCTGAACACAATATTTATTGGATATTGAGCGGGTGGAGCAATATGAAAATAGCGGGCTGAATACCGGAAGGAAAATGTTAAGGTCTTGTGACCCAAAAAGAGACTTAAGCCGCATCTTAGAACACAACGCTGCGAATAAATATAAACCCACACTACCTACGGGCTGATCTAGGTACAAACATTGTACTTTTCTTGTTTTGGCCAAATGTCAATGGCTTTCCAGCCAGTATGACGCCTTCCAATGCCAATGCAACAGTCCCACTCTGCTTTTCGTCCTCCATTTCCACCTTGGCCAGTCTCTTGCCCCGGTCGATAACCACACTAGCCACCTGGCCATGCTCTTCAAATAGTGCCTTGATCTGGTCCTCTGTGGCAGTATCGCTGACATTGGACACGGCAACAGTTCTAGCAAGATCTTGACGATGGTGGCCATGCGACGATGCCACAGTGGGAGCAACATGCAGAACTTGCAGCTTTCTAGCCCCGAGAATATGCTTATCAAGATGGGCTTTGGACTGCTGCGCTTGTTCAGCAGTGGCCATCGTAATAAATGCATACCCATCATGCTGCTTGGACGGATTCTTGTGATTATTGGGTAGTTTAAGCTTGACAATCTCGCCGTATTTCTCAAAAGCCGCACGCAGCTGTTGCTCATCAACCTTGAAATCGATGCTTTTGACAATAAGGTCGCGCTCGTCTGACCGCTCAGTTCGCTTTGAAGGGTCAGAAACTTTGACAATAAGTCTGTGTTCGGCATTTTCAGCGCCTTCCTGATCGTCACCAAGCACCTTGTTGTTGAGATGTTTCAACGCCGCATGGGCCTCGATGTCATTTTCAAACTGAACGTAGCAGAACCGTCTGGCTTTGACCCGCTGACTTGGGAAGCGAGTGTCCGCAACTTTGCCATACTTCTGGAAGAGCTCAGTTACTTGTTCAGGGGTATATGATGGCGGGAAATTGGTGACCCATAAAGTTGTCGAGGCACCAGATCTCACTTGTACTTGTGCCCCATTGAGCGCCTTCAGATCTTTCGTGAGACCAGCTAATGCACCTTGCTGTAATACAAACTCGACAGTCGCCATGTCGTTTGTCATGGTGATCTCATGTATATCTCCGCAATCTCTGAACAACTCTTGGATTTGCTCCTCCGTCGTCCCGTCGGCCAAACCTGAAACCATAATCTGGGTATGTTCACGGTCTCTAGTTTTGGCACGTTTGTTGCTGATGCCATTCTCTGCTGGTTCTTCTGCCGGCCGCTTCTTTGACTCTTCCGGCTGATCAACCGACGAGTCGGCTTGATCTTGGCGATACCGCTTGTCTCTCACAGCAGCCATCTTCCGCCGAGTCTTGAACAGGATGTCTTCAATCAGCCGCGGCTGATTATCCACAGTGCACTGCGCAATATACTCGTCAACAAGATCATCCGGATAATCCATCGTAGAAGCGTGTGTCAAAGCTTCTCGGTACACCTTTTCGGCTGCTACATGATCGTGTATCTTCCACATTGTATCAACCCACCGCTGCCAAAACTTGCTCTTGTTGCATTCGGATTCAACCTGCGGTCGGAAATACTTGTCGAAATCTAGTTCAAGTCCACTTTTGATGCACACTGTCACCAGAACGGTGAAAAGCTGCAAATCGGGTGCATGGGATATGCTGTGATCCAGTGCTTCTTGCAATCGCCTCTTGCAATCTGGACTCTTTCGATACTCTGTAAGCAAATGGCCAAGCCAAAGCCGCATTGGAGACTGCCATTCATCTGTGGTGTTCAAAAAGGGATTACTGGACAGCTTTTCGTAGTATTCAACGATATCCTCCTGGTCAAATTGCATTTTCAGGTACAATTGATGCGACCACAATGACCCAGCCCATGGACAGGTCTTCACGGCCCGATCAACCAACGCTCGGGTTTCAGCTTTATCCTCACTCTTGTCAACACTGCATCGATACAATATATAGTCGTCCCAGATTTCAGGCACTAACTGGTACTGCTCCAGTGCACGTTCATACAAAGCCAATACCAAATCTGGCTGTTGCTGTTTGTAAGGAAGCTTGAGCTCCCATCGAATATACTCGGCAAATATCTGACCCTGATCCTGGCCATCATGAGCCAACTTTTCTTCCCATGGTTCCCGCTTCTGTACAATTTTCAGCGCTGTTGTATAAATCTTATTTGCGCTCTTCATCTCTTGTTCGTAAGCCGCTCCATCGTATTCTCGACTGATAAACGACGAAAATTGGCTGAATGTGTCTCGAATCTTTAAATGCGGTATTGAGAGTCGTTCCAGAAACAGGTCTCGCGTTTCATCAGTGCCCAGTTGTCCATGCTTCACATAGAGATCAAATATCTGGTGGCTTTGGGTCATGTTGAATTTGATTTTTTGGTAAATATCGCTTAATTTTATACGGGTGTCCTCCAGAGAATCCCGTTTGATCACAAACTCCGCATATTCCGTACATATTTCAACCGTAGGCAGCATTTCCAGCGCTTTTTGTAGTACGGATTGCACTTGCTCTACCGGTGAACCCATTTTCTCGGCGTCTCCGATCAATTGATGCCAGGTTAGGAACGGCGGGTTGACATGAGTAAGCATATTTTCCCGGGCATCGACCATGGAGGGCTCATCATCCATATCTGCCGCTATCAGAGCAGCACGGAGTTTTTGGTGACTCTCCAGATTGTATGGGTTTGCGTCTACCAGGTCGAGCGCCTCGTCCACTGGATCGTTTGACATTTGTTGTGGTGGTGATGATGATGATGACCCCGCGAGGCGGCTCATCCCAAATTTTAATGGGCCGCGGCACTACAATTTTTTTTTTTTTTTTTTTTTTGAACCGTCGACCACAACCATGAACAGTTCTGCATATCTACAGTCGTTCGGCTGGAATACAGGAGAAGCGCTCCAGAGCGGCGGAATCAAGAAGCCCATTCTTGTGCGGCATAAAAAGGACACCAAAGGGTTGGGACACAACAAGGATGAACACGACGCTTGGTGGGACAAACTATTCGAAGGACAACTGGCAGGCTTGGATGTGAAAACAGGATCCAACGGGGTGACATTCGATGTCAGAGAAGCAGAAGCTAGAGCTATCAGCACCAATCAATCACCACTCTACCGCATGTTTGTCAAGGGTGGTGTACTGAACGGCAGTCTTCCTTCTCCATCTAGCAACAGCGACACGAAGAAAAAGGGTAGCAAAAAGAACAAAAAGGACAAGAAAGATAAAGATAAGGAAAAGAAGACCAAGAAAAACGACAAGGTATCGAAAAAGTCCAAACCGTCGAGTTCAAGTTCCAAAAAAGACAAGTCGGCGGCTGATGAGGCGTGGATTCGTACTTTAGTGCAAGGTATGAAGCAACCCGCCGTTGCTTGATCTGTGTAGGCGAGTCATTCTACTGGCAATCCTACCTCTTTACGACGTTATGAACACTGTATAAATCGATATAACCTGCATAGATATTTAATCCTGAAGCATATTAGTTCCGGTTCATGGAAGGTCCGTCCTAAACGCCAGCCTACATCGGCCCCAGTTAGCTCAACGCCCGGTACACGGCGCGAATCGGCCAGGATGTCTCTGTGTACGCGCCGCCGCACGTCACACACTGGCGCGTTTCGAGGTCTCAGGTCATTGGCCAAAAGCCAAACGCAGAGTGCCTGTCATATAGAACGAGGCTAGGAGATATGTACACACCACCAGATCAGTTGGTCAAACCTTCACTGCATGCTACAGATCTCTCGCAAATGAGCCTGGACTTCAATGTTCGCACCGCCAAATGTCGCTACCGTACTTTGAGGTCTCACGTCATTTGGTTAAAAGTATATTACATGTCACGGTACCCTCTAAACTAGACAACGAGTACTCAACAAAGATGACATTGAACTCGTAGGATTAAGAAACTATTAAAGATGATAAAGGTAATGGAAATGAGGAACCCCTACATAGAATTGACATGAAAGTCACGAATAAAGGAAACGTGGCAACATTAACGACAGACTAGCCAAAAGTAGAGCCGTGCAGGAATCAAGGCGTTGCAAAGACAAACTAGCCAGATACTGGTAAGATGGAATGAACACCAAGCTAATGTAAGGTCATAGATCATAGAACATCAAAGAAGATCAAAGATAAAAAGATCAAAGTGTCATTGATGGTTGGAGACCAGATCGTGAGCGAGAGCAGCAACGCAAAGAGTGGAAGGTACTGACTCCTGTAGTTCGTTGCCCCACGTTATTATGGCATCGCAGGGTGTCTTGACAGCCCCAAGCTGCGTAAGTGTGTGCTTGGCCCGGCTGGTGCGGCTCACGGTCACGGTCACGGCCACGCCCAAGACCACGCCAACCCTCAAACGCTCTAAAAGCTCCCCTTATATACCGCCCCTGTTCCGATTCTCTTTTTTAGTTTCTCCTCCCTTTATTTTCCTTTTCATTTTCATCTTCATCTTCACCTCCGTCTACTTCTTCTTTACCTTTATCGTTTTTTCTACTGTCTGGAATTCTCTTTGATGCATGATGAGTTCGGAGCTATCTACAACCAAAACAACATCCATTCCGTCGCTTCCACTGGAGCTGTTGGAGAAAATCGCCAGCGAGCTCCAGTCGACGGATATTCGAGCGCTCCGGTTGGTGGACACCCAGTTGGATGAGGAACTTGAACCGGTCTGCAACCAGTGGGCTCACGATGATGCTGATGATGCTGATGATGCTGATGATGCTGATGATGCTGGTGATGCTGATGATGCTGATGATGCTGGTGATGCTGATGATGTTGGTGATGCTGGTGATGCTGATGATGTTGGTGATGCTGATGATGCTGGTGATGCTGATGATGCTGATTCTGACTCTGACTCTGATTCTGATGATGGTCATCGCGGCCGAGAAAATTTGACGCACATAAGACTCAAAAGTTTGGTGCTGGGCTATGCAATCCCAGAAATCTTTTCATTTACGCGATTCCCTGAATTGAGCTTTTTTTCCCTTTGTTGGACACGACAAGAGGATGGAGGTATCCCAAGTGACGAAACTTTCAGCCTTTTCAGACAAGCTTTTCGCAACTTGCCGACACTGAAGCAACTACAATTAGTGTATATGAAGCCAGAGACGTTGTTGGGGCTTTGTGAGGTGGACGAAGGCGAACAGGCAGCCTTGCCGCAAATTGAGTCGTTGGCACTCATTGGATCCGTGCCGATGGATAATTATCTGCCGTTATTGCATCAATTCCAAAATGCTCAATTTCTTTATATTACTGTGGACCACAATGAGGTTGTACGTGCGATGGAAGAGCTGAGTACTCGAGACTGGAGTGGGGGTCTAATAGTTGAAACGGTAGTCAAACTCCCCGACTGCAACTGGCTCGAGCGACTTGATGAATACCCAGTATTTGACCAATTCCGAACGCGGATTCCTCCCATTGAAGGCAGATTCCGGTATTCTGTTCGAGTGAACAGGTTCAGAGATCTGGAGTTCCGGGATCGGGACGTCAGAGTGGGTTATTAAGCAGATTGAAGGGACTGTGGGTTCCGAAAATGGAGCGTTACCAGAGACGCCCATTTTGGTGATGAGCTGCTGGAAAAAAAAACCCGTTTATTCAATCCATGTCTATCGCGATATTCAAGTCCATGAGCTAGTAGCGCTATAAAATTCTAAAACCCTATAATAATAATAAATCTCCCCATGCACTGTTTCACCATTGTCTCAGCCCGCCGCACCTGCTTGTTAACCGCTAGATCCACCAGTCTCGACATTTGACCAGTGTCGCTGGAGATATTCCAAGCATACAAGAACCAGGCTGCCGCTGCGCTCGGCCTTTTTTTTTTTTTTGGCTCGCCTCGCTCGATATCTTCTTGATGTCATCAGCTAGCCGGAGCGGCTCAATTTCAACTCATCACCACACCGATACTCAGCCGAGCTACGCTCGAGCGTAGCGAGCAAAAAAAAACAAAAAAGGCCGAGTCTTATGAAAGAAAGGGCCTCACTTCCGTAACAGATCAGTCTCTGTTACTACTACGTTGGTGCCCTGACGAGGTACGGCTCGGGTCTGGTAGGGGCCGCACAGACCGGTATAAACGGAGTGTAAGAGGGCATAGCAAATGCATAGTATTCTAGGAACATGCACTTTCTACTTTTCCATTGAGTTAGACCTGCGTAAAAGATTTGGATATAACTTATTAGATGCTTAGCTGTTATTAAAGGTGAATAGATATACATTTGAATAAGCATTGTGTGCGTGGTGGAGCCAAGAGGGCCGTCCCGGTTGCGGAGCGCAGCGGGAGCGCGGCCGCTGTGCTGTGCTAGTTCACCGCTGCGAGGACATCGGGACCACCACACATACGCACCCCACCCCTTACACTAACAGATTGCCATGCAATGGCCATAATAGACCCACAAGCAAGTGCTGTTCTCGCCGTCGCACTAGCAGCGGGCCTGACGGGCTACATCGCCAAGATCGTCCTCACAAAGCTGCTGGGCTATATTGTCAGTTTCTGGACGGGGGTTGCGGCGATGCTGGTTGTTCTAGGCTACTTGATGTTTATCGACTCTACTGCCAGTAAACCGACTACAAAATTCAAGCCATATGCATTTTTACAGAAAGGGAAATGGGGAACCGAGCTGAGAGAACTATCGAAGGACAAGCCATTGCCAATTCCAATATTTCCAGAATCGTTCGTGGTGTCGGATGCATTGGACGTGTTGATCGAGTACGTGATACGCGATTTTGTGCTGGTATGGTATCGCAAGTTCACCACAGATACGCTGTTCCCCGGCCAGGTAGATCATTCTATTAGGCTAGCAATTCAAAAACTGGCGGAGCGTGTGGTACAAGTGGACTGGGCTGACATGCTGGTGCGGAAGCTATTGCCAGTGTTTACAGAACATTTCCAAACCTTCGTACTCGTACAAGATACCATGAGCCGCAAAGGCCCCATAGAGCTGACCGAGAGCCAGGAACTCAACCAAGCTGTGGCAAAGGAATACAGCAAGTATCAACAGCTTCACCCGGCGGCAGCCACTGCACACGAGCATCACCGCAAACAGTGGCTGCGCCAGCGGATATCAACCTTGCTTCCGGAGGTTCTCCAAAAAGAGGATGTTGATGCTAAGATTGTGCTTGCGCTGATCAATGATATTGCGGCGAATTCAGTGCTGTTCCCGGTGGTGAACATGCTGTCTGATCCAGATTTCTGGAACCAAACGGTTGTCAAGGCAGGCGGGTCCACACTGCAAGACCAGCAAAAAGTGCAGAAATTGAGAAAGGCGTTGGATGCACATGCCAAGGGCAATCGCACTGCCCACATTGTAGTCAAGCTCAGCTCCAATGCATCAAGTCAGGAATACGACCATTTTATTCGAAGCATTTACAAACAGTCGCTTACTGAAGCGCGACAAACTCGCTACTACCTCACAGTGCAGCTGAAACGAACCAAGAAGGACGGCGGCAATGCCGTATACCAGCAGCAACTAGAAAAGGCGAAACATGTGATAGATAAGCAGATTGCCAAAATGTCCGGTATGACGAGCGGCAGCATGGCCAGTGCGGCGGCCGAGCTTGCGGCTCAGGAGGATGCGCGGGAAAAATATACTCTACAGCAGATTTTGGACGACTCGGCATGCACGCTATATTTCATGGAGTTTATGGAGCGTCGTCGACGCACTGGCCTTCTGCAGTTCTACATGACTGTGGCTTCATTACGGGATGCGTTGGAATACGAGGGTGAAGACGCTGATCCATTGGGCGGGTTGCAGACTACAACCCAAGACCACGATACTATGGCCAACAAGGACGATATTTTGCAGATCTACCATGCATATCTGGTAGAAGGCGAGAAGTGGGTTGTAGATATCGGGTCGGAGAACCAGCAAGCCATTAGCGAATTTGCGAACAATATCGCGACGGTGGATCGATACAAACGAGCCAGACGAGCATTGCTACGAGGGCAGGATATTGTATTTGCCAAAATCGAACGGCGAGATTTGGGCAAGTTCAAAGAGAGCGATCTATTTCTCAAGTTTCTTGCTTCAGCGCCCGCGGCGGCACAACAACCTGATAGCATGTCCAACAGCGTTACGAATATTGACCAACTGCAGCTTGATAATATTGCCGAAGCGCAGCTCGATCTTGAGGAGCCTATTACTGCTGTCGAGGAGGCTCTGGTTGACATTATGAACACTGAAGAGCAGGTGTGGAATGACTCCGGGATTGATGCTCGCGAGCTGCATCTAGCCGGTCCGGGTGATCTGGGGCTTACAGAAGCTATCAGCATGCTTTCTCAAGATATAGACCAGCTATATTCACAGCTGAACATGCTAGAGTCTCTGATTAGCAAAGCAGAGCTCACTAACAACACCGGCGAGCTGCGGATCCTTAACAAGTCGCGAGCCTCAGTGGAACGGGAGCTGCAACGTGAAGAGCTTCAGCGACAACAATATGTGGTTCAGGAGTCTGAAAACAGTCTATTTGGACGGACCGCGATCCATATCCAGTCCTCGATGCAAACACACGACGGGTTGGGCGAATATGTGCTGTATATTATTGAGGTGACCAAGTTTGCGGCTCAATCAGGGGCCATCAGCGCAGGGTGGATCGTGGCGCGGCGCTACAGCCAGTTTTTTGAGCTACATCAGCACCTGAAGAGCATGATCCCGCCGGTGGCAAAGCTTGATTTCCCCAAAAAACGGGTGATGATGAAGTTCCAGCAGCGGTCGTTTGTTGATGGACGGCGGGTGGCGTTGGAAAAGTACCTAAAGAACCTGCTTGAGATCCCGATGGTATGCAGGTCCAAGGCGTTCCGATTGTTTCTTTCTAGCGAGACGTTCTCTATGGATTCCCTGGCAGCAGCTGCAGATGCAGATGCTGATAGCAATATTGGATCACCGGCCGTGGATGTGGATGTGGAAGAAGACCTAACCAGCTCGCGGTCGTCGCTGAAGGATGCTACCGATGACCTGGACTCTGAGCTCATTGAAGCAGCCATGAAGCCGTTTGTGCAGCCAATTTGCGATGCGTTTATTGAAATATTTGGGGTCAATAAAGGTGGCAATTCAAGTTGGTTACGAGGGCGTGCTATTGTTGTGGTACTGCAGCAACTGCTTGGTGGCGCTATTGAAAAGAAGATTCGCGAGATTTTACTAGACACCACGTCGGCCCAAAAAGTGACCGACCTGCTGCAAGTTCTCACTAATTCAATGTGGCCCAATGGGTCTCTCCGGCAAAAGCCTGCTCCGCGGTCGTCCGGCGACCGGGCCAGATCGAAGCATGATGCCCAGATCATGGTTCAGCAAATCATTGTCGACACCTCATCGCGGGTGGTGGGGCTTGGATCCTGCCGGTATGCTGCACGTAACCTGTTCGCTTTATACCAGAACGAGCAGCTGAACGCTCATCTGGTGTACTCGATTCTTGAAATGATTATAGATGAGCTATTCGAATAGTATTGAAAACATAACGACTAAAATAACCAAAACACTATTAGATAGCTAATTATGAGATGTTTCCTGTACTTTCCTAGATTCCATCGCGGTATCAAGGGCATTATGCCCATTCTCAGCTTCGAATATGAATGTATTACCATAATTCAGATTTGCAGTGGGCGAGGATGCGGCTCTCGCCTTGCTAGCTCCTCAACCTCGCTCCAACTGCCGCCATAATGTATCTCGTTATTCGCGCCAATGACATAATACCGAATATCAATATTCGACGCTGCTCCTGGAAATGACTGGCATATCTGACGGCGTATATCGTTCAGGGTGGCACTGGAATGCGGGCTGGCTATTGCTATTCTCGCGTCAACCTCTTTGACGAGCGAACTGCTGATGCCCGCGAAGAACGCGGCGCCAGCCTCACAATCATTGAATACCAATTCAAAGACACACTCAACAATGTCGCTGGAGGCATCAAAAAACTGTCTGGACTGCTCGTATAGTCTCTCTATGGGGTGCGATTTCCGCGTTCTAAGGTCAAAGCACAGCGTCAAATGCCGTACATTTGCGAAATCCAGCTCTTGCCAGACGGCCCTCTCCTTCGGATACCTTCGCTTGTTATCATCCGACCTTTGCAACGCTATAGGCAGCTGTTTCCAGACATATCCACTCACCTCCAGCGAAACGAGAGATAGCTGTACCACTCCTTTGCCCCGGAGTGTACAGCTTCCTAAATTTGGATACTGCTCACATCGATATCTATTACCGAGCACTGTCGAATATATGGAGAGAACAAACGTATGAACAGTTTCAGGTAAAACTAAAACCTCATATTCCAAGGCCCTTTCCATGAAAAGTCTTCCTATTATTCTCAGTTTGGATATATTCGTCTGGTTTCGGCTCAGAAATCGCTGTAATTCTGGGACCCCGCCACTTCCGGATCCTTGGTCCAGACGTATGATGACCTCTGGAATTGCATGTGGAAGGGTCAAATAATCTCCAAAGGGTATTACGATTCGCGTCATATTACCTCGAAACACCGTTGCTGAACAGATCGCAGTCCGGACTCCATTTTCGATTCGACTTGAGGGGGCTAGATGATTAATTGTTTTCACCACCCATGAATACGGCCTGAACGAGTAGAACGATGGGTGGGCGAGTCTGCAACCTATCAAGCAAGTTTCCATAGAATCGTTCCATTTGTCTAGCGTTCTGATCAACTTATAAGTTAAGTCTCTGTGTGATTGTTCGGATTGAGATAAATCAGATAAATCCCACTGTACACTGTTCCCATAGCCTATCTTTCTTGCTCTAGTGAGCGGGTTTATGAGAACCACAAGTTTGCGAATCTTATACGCGACGTCTGAGACCTGGAGGAACTGCTCGAACCTTTTATAGTCGGTAGCTGGGATAGACATGACCGGGCCGCTAAGGGCAAACAACTGATCGGTGCTGCCTTCTTGTACATTGATATGCTCCAAGGATAAATTTAAGAATATTTCCCGCTCTTCATCGCGGCTAGACATTACTCTTTTCGACTTAAACGCGACTCCATCGAACTCTTCAACACTTGGCCTCAGGACAACATGTCGCCAGGTAATATCCATCATTAACGTCCGCATAGTTGAGCACGTCGACTGGAGATTTATATTATCCACGACTGGAAGATATTCTGCAATGATCAATACTAGTTCAGATGGAAGCTGTTTCATTTTCGAGTATGAATGTATCACCATAATTCAGAATTGCTGCTGGCGAGGATGCGGCTCTCGCGTCATTTGCTCCCATTCTCCGACCGGCAGGCCGAATGTCAGCTATTCCTACCTTGTACAACCTTAGGAAACTACACATAAATATGACACATATAGCCATCTGGCCCTGAAGCAATTTCACTTTCAGCATGCACAAATTCGGTCCCAGAAAACCGACCGGACAACTCGTCAAAAGATGCCCCGTAGAGATCACCCTCAATTCACCAACAAGGCGGCATTGAAATGACCTATTTTCGGCATAACCAAGGCCAGCTCAGCTTTGGTGAAGACTGTTTCGTTGGTGAGCATGAATGTGTTACCATAGTCAGAATATCAGTGGGAAACGGTGTGCGGCTCTCACTTTGTAAGCGCCCGCACCAGCTGCCATGCCAAATGGCCGCTGCCCTATATATAGCATACATGGATGTAAAGAACGCCATTATCCAAACACACCGACAAAAATGTATAAAGAAGTTGATCTTTTGCTCTCTCTAACTTGGTGGTGCTATTGCGATCTGAGTATCAAAGTTGTCCTGATAATCTCCATAGTGCGCCACGCATCCGCCGGCTTACGCGGCGCGCGAGCTGGGAACAAAATTAAAGTGAACTTTGTCGGTGCCACCCATACAAAAAAAAGAGGGAGGTTTCACCCTTAAATTACATTCTGCATCACACGCACTCATCTATCATATTGGTTAAGGTCCGGTACTAGCTGCCACTGCTTGGACTTAGACGACAGCTCACAAACACCAGGTGGGAAGAAACCGCATCAGTTTCAACAAATGGACACTGCTAAGGGGCGCGTAAGTAGCGCTCCTGACGGAGAAACCAAACGCAAGCACTATGCCAACACTCCGCATTTCTTGAAAATGCCGGCGGCTTTCAAAGCGCTGGAGAGCAGAAGCAAGAAGCAAAATTTGAAACCGCTCAAAACTAGCAAGAGCTCGCCGACTCTCGAGACCCGCGATACAAGCCCGAGGGAGACGTTGAAATCGAGCAATGGAAGCGTCAAGATGGCGGGTGGAAGCAGCACGACTGATCGCGATTCAAGTACACTGGCAAATGAACACGACAGCCAGAGCGATGTGAGTAGCGTACAGGAAACCGCTGAAGATTTTGTGGTGTCTACTGTGGCACCGGAAGCAGCAACAGAGCCTGCTGCTTCCATGGAGCACTCACAGATGAGCATCACCGAAAGCCGACGGTCGGCGTCAATGGTGCGATCATCGATGGATCTGAGGGATCACAAGCGAAGCTCATCCCGAGATCGATATGGGTTCAAGAAAAAGACCAACTTTGTGAGTCAAGCGGAGCATGATAAGTGGTGGGACGGATATGAACCATACCTACGACGACGGAAGAAAAAGTGGGTTAGTCTAATGAAAGAAAGCGGGTTGAGCAACGATGATGATGAAGCCCCAGTACGATTCCCGCCTAAAAGCGAGAAGCTTAAACGCTACATTCGCAAGGGGATTCCCGCAGAGTGGAGAGGAAATGCATGGTTCTGGTTTGCCAAGGGTCCAGATCTCCTGGCTAGCCATTCCGGGCTGTATGACAAGCTATGTCGGCAAACGCAAAATCTGAAGAATAACGATACAGAGTTGATCGAGCGGGATTTGCAGCGAACGTTCCCAGATAATGTGTATTTCCGCTCCAAGGATAGCCCGGATGAAGAGACGCCGTTGATTCAGGCTCTGCGACGAGTGCTGACATGCTTCTCGGTGTACATGCCCAAAATTGGCTACTGCCAAAGTCTGAACTTTTTGGCGGGAATGCTGCTGCTATTTATGGACGAGGAGAAGGCATTTTGGATGCTGGTGATTATCACCCAGCGATATCTCCCGGGCGTGCATGAGGTCAATCTGGAAGGTGTCTCGATCGACCAGGGAGTTCTGGTCCTATGTGTCAAGGAAGCGCTTCCCGCTCTATGGGACAAGCTGGGCGTCAATTTCGAAGGACGACATGAGGTCAACGTTCTGTCCAACTTGCCGCCAATTACCTTGTGCACGACGCCATGGTTCATGAGTGGCTATATCGGAGTCTTGCCAGTGGAGTCGGTGCTGCGAGTGTGGGATTCCTTCTTCTTTGAAGAGAGCAAAGTGTTTTTCCGTATTGCTCTGACCATCTTAAAAATGAGTGAGCCGCTTATTCAAAATATGAACGACCAAATGGAGGTGTTCCAGCAGATCCAGAACCTGCCCAAAAAACTCATCGATGCATCCGCATTGATGGAGGTATGCTTCAAGCGACGCAACGGGTTTGGGCATATCTCCCAGCCGGAGATTGTGCGGCTTCGTAAGTTTGTGCATGAGCGGCGCCAAAAGTACACGGTTGAGCGAGCCGCAGCGGGCGGCAGCGCCACTAGTGGCCACGGCGGTAGTTACGATACACGATCACTCGACGGTCGGGCGGTATCAAGCTCTCACGACAAGCATGCCCCTTCTACAGATCTGGAAGAGTTTAAAAAGTTAAAGCCGGCCATTGGCAAAAAGGGACTGCAGTTGTCCCGCCGAATGAAGAGCTTGAGGCGAAAGTAGATTTGCATTGTTTTCGAATTCCTAATATTAATACTAATCATTTTTTTTCTCTATACATTCCATCCTTGTTGCAGCCTTTCCAGTGCATATCCCGCCCTGGTTTGACCTAGACGCTGCGTCAGCACTTCCTGGATAGCCGCCCAGTCGCCGGCAGAGAGCGAGTCGACTACTGTCGATTCGGGGGCCGATGGTTCTGCCAGCACCGCTGGTGATGGTGTTTGTTCGGTCGGTGCGCTCAAAAACACGGTAAACGTCAGCTCATTTGGTGAATCTGTGGATACAATCTCTTTCAATACCTTGGAATCTGGTTGTACTTTGCCCTTGATCAACAACCGTACATTCCCCGGTTGGTAACCCTGCGAATCAAGCTTCTGGTCTTCGATCAGTTGTTCCTTTAGAGTGTAGATAGTCGCCGAACTTTCTATGGCAACTGTAGTAGTGAACTTGACGCCCTTGAGGCTTTTCAACAAGGCGGCGATCTTTGGAGAGGTTGCATCTGATGACGACAATTGGACTCGTTTTCGCTTAGGGTTGGGCATGTTTGGTAGCGAAACCAGTGGCCTGGCAGCGAGGCTAGTGCACACATAGTCGTTCTCCAGCTTTTTTGACTGAATCAGGCTGAGAAATGCCCGTGTGAATGTTTGCTCGTCGACGGTCGCCATATTTTGTGGTGGTGGAGAAATGTCGTTGGGATAGGAGAACGCCATCACAACCAGACGGAGAATACAATAGAAACAGATTGAATAAATACGGAATAAAATAAAATAAAATAAAATAAAATAAAATAAAATAAATGAAGCACCGAACAAGGCTAAAACATTCCGAATGCCCTGTTTCAGCATTATTCTACAGCAGTGCCATTCTGCAACATTAAAAGGCATTAAACAAGGCCAAATGCATTCTGAAGGCCCTGTTTCAGCAATTCCACAGCAGTGCCAATCTCCGATGTTACAATTGTTTTGAGACACTTGTTCACCTCGCTGGACCACGGCTGGAAATCAGGCTCAGGCTTCTTACCGGAAAACAGCCGCTTACGAGCAAGCCACTGCTGGCAACCCAAGCTGGTCGAGCAGGTCCGCATCAAAGACCATTCGTGGATCTCACGTTTCTTAAGATTCACCACCAATGTTCGTGATAACGTGCACGACAGCTCCTGTGACGTCGGAGACGACGCCGGTGAAGACGCCAACGGCCGCGGCGGGGTCGGAGTTGATGGCGACATTGCCCAGTCGGGCGCAGCTGTGTATTCAGCATCCCGAGTCATAGCAAACCCGATGCGTTGCTCCAGCATTTCGTTGATCTGGCTGATACCTTGGATCGTGAAATCGGGGTGGAAATCGGGCAGATGGCCGGCCACAGGCGGAAGAACAATGGGCTCGAAATAGTCGTATTGCTCAAGCGGATTCACGTCAACCATCAATCCATCTTCGTCTTCAACAAAGTCATATTGAAGCACGTCATCCTGTTCGTCATCATCGTCCTCATCAGTATCATCAAGATTCTCATTTCGTATAACGCTGGGACTCAGTAATGTGGTGGCGGTGCGGTCCGTTGTGGAGTGCCATCGATTCAATGGGGGCCGCCGCACCGCGGGGCTCGTTGAGCCGCTGTGGTGCGGCAGACTAGTCGACAGCTCGCCATACCCCGAATCCAACCCAAAATATCCATGTTCTTCCACCGAAGTGTTGGATCCGAACGATCCCACTTCCGACCGTGTTGACGATGACGGCCAAAGAGAGGAGAAGAACGACGAATTCGACCCACTAGAGGTGAAGAGACCGTTGTTTGCACCGCCGGATCCAAAAAAGTTTCGACGCAACCCCTCCATCGACGGATACCGCGTGTTGAAAAACGTGTTCCCCGACCCTTGATTCAGGCTGCCAGACAATGAACTCGATGAGAACGCCGGCCGAACCACATGCGGCATGGTACACGTCGAAGACGATTCGTTGGCTGGAACAGCGCTAGACGGGATTTCCCACCCTTTGCCCCGTTCACCCATGTATGCATAGGTCGTGTTTGAAGCACGTGATGCAGGGCTGGAGCCGCCGCTGCTGACAGAGGGAGTCGGTGCTGCGGGTGTCGCCGCCGCATTGTCCATGCTTCGCACCGATGCGGCTCGTCGACCCCCCGTGCTGATTCCGTCAGTATAGTACTGACCCAACGCCCACTTTTCCGACGACTTGTCATTAACAAGTGAGGTTAGAATAAATATTAGTCTTCGGCATGTGATGCGATTGTTGCCGATAATAACGGTGCGGGTGGGTGGAGTGCCTACGCCGCCCGCATGCAAACGGCACTTCTTTTTGGTCAAATCGGGATTGCATTTGATGAATGAGGCAACCATGCTAGCAAGAAAACCATCTTCATGGTTGTTCGGGCCATCAAACTTCGCAGACATTCGTTTCAATTCTTGCAACAGCTCGCCCCATCGGTTCTGTCCGCAGATAACCCGCGGAATCTTGACAATGCCTGCAAATCGGTTTTTGAAATACTCAACTGACCCCTTCAGCTTTTCGTCATGATCCAGAATCAACGGCCGCTTCTTGGAATACTGTCGTTGGCGATGCTCACGAAGAGTTTGAGGAACAATGACTCTCAATTGGTCCTCCATCGACGATTGCAAATCACACAATGCCAAACAGAGCTCTTCCCAGTGGTTGGCCAATATCTGCGATTCTACTGGGATATTGAAAAATACACAAAACCCACATCGGATATCCTGCGATAAAGACGACTTTTCCTTTGGAGGAGGACCGGTATTGCACTGAGGATTCCATGGATTGCTGTCTTCGGTATCCTTGCCGTCCTCATCTTCACCGTCAGCAGCAGCAGCGGCTGCCTTTTCCTCTGCTCCAAGCCTGGCACCCAGAGAGCCAGAAAACTGGCTGTTGTGGCTAGATGACAGCGACAATGGCATGCTTTTGTCGTCCGGGACGATGCTGGTGGGAATCAACGGTCCAGGCATCGAGTCCGTATTACCACCAACTTTGAACAACCGGCTCACTATAACGGTTTTCCTGCCCTTTTCGCCGTCGCCGTTGGATGGTGATTGACCACCACCGCCACTAGTACCGACCTGGTGGAATTTGGTGATGCTCTTGTCGAATCGAATAGGTGTCGATCCAAACAGCACATCGCGAACTTCATGCAGCGAGACCGGCTCAAATGTCGACGATTTGGCAGATGCAGGTGGAGTCGGCGAGCCACCAGACGACGATGAGGGACTGGTTACTCCGCCAAACGTTGCTCGTCTGGTGTGATGAAGATGCTGATTGTTGTTATTGCGGACCCGGTTGATCGGGCCAGTGGGCGATGTAGGGTTGATTGTACTAGCTCGAGTTGGATGATAGTCTTCAGTTGGAGCGCCGCGACTTGAGTCATAAACATAGTCGTCCAAGAATGGAATATCGACCAATGCCACGATCCGCATGTCCTTACTGGCGATGTCGTTTTGTATGCCAGTAGCAAAACTGCTGGACGACCCATACAACAAAGCACGCGTATCGGCTTCTTCTAATACCGAAATCGGCACTGCATCTTCTTTGGCAGTGGCATTCTGGCTGGAAGCAGCTGCTCCAGACGCAAAAAGTCGCCCTAGCATTTGTTTTTTATCGACCTTGTGCCGCGTATCTGATATTCGGTACCCTGTGTTTTGGTTGCGATTGATTTAGAAAAGAACGCAGAATTTCCTGTCGAAACCCGCTCAATTCATGATCCAGCGTAAACCTGCTTGCTCAAGGGGATGGATGTGTGGATTGAAGATAAAGGGACGGTAGTCGGATGAAAGGCTCCTTGACTAATGAACAATAGGCGGGGGGTTCTCTCCCAATCACAAGGCTGTCAATCTGTCGGCTGCCGGTCATTTGGGAGGTCCGGCGGCGTCACGCTGAACTTGCCATATGACCACCGGCGCTTATTTTCTGATCCACAAATTGAAATTATCGACATGCTTAATGGTAGGCAGTTAATATCAATGTCGACCGCTGTGCGGCGCCGTTTTTGTATGTCTCAATCAAAAGAGAGGGCGCTAACCACCGGCCTCAAGATTCGTTAAGCGCCGAGACGGCGGCTCGACTAGCGACGCCGCAGATCGTGGCGGGGAAGTTCAAACATGTAAACCCGCATCCAGACGCAGATGGACTGTATGTATCGGTGATTGAAGCTGATAAGGAGTACACAGTAGTCAGCGGGTTGAAGCGTTTTTTTAGTGTCTGCGACTTACAAGGAGCGAGGGTTGCATTGCTAACAAACCTCAAACCGTCCAAACTGCGAGGAATCACTTCGGAAGCAATGGTCCTCGCTGCTACGGCTCAAGGAGACAATGCCCCCGTGGAGCTAGTGGTGCCTCCGGAAGGCTGCAACCCTGGTGATAGGCTGCAATTCCAAGGAGCATGTGGTGAAGCCAAAAATGTGCTGAAATCCAAGCTATGGAAACAGATCCAGACTCAGCTGACTACAGACGTTCATCGCCAGATTGTATATACCGATCCTGAAAGTGGCGCTATTTCTGCATTGGGGAATGGCGACCAGTTGTGTACTGTCCAATCGATTAAGAATGGGATTGTTTCGTGATCGTTGAATTGTTCTGGCTGCATCCCGAGACGCTTAAGATAGCAACGCGTTCGATATGCGGGGGGAAATGTGAATTATCTATGTACATCTTGTATTATTATAAGTTGGTCTAAAATAAAATAAATATCTTGCATTTTTTGGTTAAGAATTGATAACATGCCACTTCAATCAAACTTTCTGTTAGAGAATCCAGGTGAGACTGTCTTATTCTATTCTTTAAAAAAATAAAGGACTCCTCCGTGGACCTCCGATGGCATGCATAGGGCGGAAAAAACTCCCCCATTCCATTCTTCTTCGACTGTATCAACGACTAGTGGTAAGGCCCACTTTCAGCAGAAAAACTGAATTCACGAATAGAGTTAAAATAATGTCGTGTATGCCTCCATGGGTCCCTCAACTGGACTCATGCCTTTCGGCAGTCCAGGGCCCAGCTACGTTTACATTTGCCACTGTATCATCAGATGGCATGCCTAAGGCCCGCACATGTGTTTTTCGATCGTGGCTCTTCAATGACAAGTCGTCTGGGGTATTGACGTTCACTACCGATCGTCGAATGAATAAAGTGGAAGACTTGGATAAAAACGATGGCCGGTTCGAAGCGTGTTTCTACTTTACAAATGAACGAATGCAATTCCGACTATCAGGATTCTCGCAATTCCTGACAACTGATACTGCTCCATCAATGCATTCGACGGTTCCACATGCAGTACCATTGGCAAGTCCTACATCATCTCCAGGGTCTCGATCCCCAGTGTCACAATCTTCTGCATCTGCTGCCACTGGGTCTTCATGGTATCCAATATTCACGCCGTCATACGATGCATCCAAAACGTATGGCAGCGAATTCCCGCCTCCAACTGAACAAGAATGGGCCGCTGAATATGAGCGGTTGTGGAGCAGCATGCCGGGTCACATCATGTCGTCGTTCCGAAAACCAACGCCGCGGACATTGATGACTAACGATTCACGCAAACGTTTGGATGCCATTGGACGCGGAGTCGATGGATCGAGTGATGAATCTGGTAAGGACAACTTTGTGGTTGTTTGCATGTTTGTGAACCAGGTCGATTTTTTTGCCGATGATCCGAGCACGGGTGGAAAGCGATTATTGTTTACACGAGCGCGAAATGATGATGATTGGAAAGAGCAGGAGGTATGTCCTTGATTTTTTTGATGTTTTTTAATTGTAAATGAGCCTTAATATATATGAGTGTGTGATGAATTGCGTAGGGGCATATGCGGCTTATCCCAGAGGTCAGGGTGAAAAAGTTATTCGTTTTGAGAGATAGCGAAAACTGGGAGCCATATGAGGATACTATGACTCAACTAGATGGAGACTATTTGCATTTACTTGCTACTAAATATGCAGTAAAAATGTGGTGGACTTCCTCATCCGGTTTAGCATTGGACTGGCACTAGATTGGGAAAAGCATTGCCGGACATCACCAAAACTTTCCTCACCATCGCCTGTATTTGATCTTCTGTCACAACCACACTGAGGCTAACGAGATTTTGGGCTCGCGATCGGAAATGTATGATGAACGAGCCGATACGACGCCCTCGACGGACAGTTCGCGACCGGTCCTCGAGCACCGTGGGGTCGGATCAGGACAACTTGCCGCTAGGCACATCATCCAAGACGGCGCGTCGCGTCTTGTCGACGAAGAAAAGTAGCAGGTCGGGCAAAGAGCAGGCAGGACAGCGTCCAGTTCGCCTGATGAGCGATCTGCCTAGCGCGACTGATGAAGCGCTGCAGTTATTTGAGACTATCACCGACAACGAGGTCCATGGTGAAGGATTGGACGACACCAACATCAAATACATCAAATGCGACTGCATCGTGACAAAAGTGAACGGCGTTAATATGGCATGTGAGGATAACTGCATCAACAGGATGACGCAGATTGAATGTAAGGGGAAAACTCCCTGTGGCAGGCATTGCCGTAACCGACGGTTCCAGAAGAAACAGTATTCCCAAGTCGATGTTATCAAGACGGATCTAAAGGGATATGGGGTTCGAGCGATGGTGGACATTGAACATGATCAGTTAGTATTTGAATATGTTGGTGAGGTTGTCAATGAGGCTGACTTTAAGCGCCGCAAGGTTGACTACGAGCATCGGGGGTTGTTGCATTTCTATTTCATGATGCTACAACCGAATGCGTTTATCGATGCTACTGAGAAGGGCTCAATGGCACGGTTTGTCAATCACAGTTGCCGTCCGAACTGTTATGTTGAAAAATGGGTCGTCAATGGACGACTGAAGATGGGACTTTTCGCCGTGCGATCCATAAAGGCAGGCGAGGAGCTCAGCTTCGACTATAAATTAGATCGGTACGGATCCAAGCCGCAGATATGTAGATGCGGAGAGGTTGGCTGCAAAGGGGTACTTGGTTGGGCAAAGCAGACGGTTGTTCGTACCAAGACGCTGTCTCAGCCTCAAGTGCTATGCCCGAACGTGCTTCTGCCAACCAGCCCAGATAGTCAGACGATATCACCAGAAGCTGCTCGTCCAGTTGCTGGAAAACTCAAATTCAAGGTCCAGCTGCCGTCCTCTGATGAGGAAAGCGCTGACGATGTGGAAGATTTGCCAAGCCTCATGGTGACATTGCGGCCCGGAAGTGGCGACGTTCGTCATGTGTCGGCGCCTCAGCCAGTAGTGAAGAGCCCCACAAAGCATCGGGAATCTTCACGAGCTGTGATAATCCCGTCTGATTCGGAACCAGAGTCGGAGTCAGAGTCAGAGCCTGACTCTGTCTCCATGCCTGGCCCTGTCTATGTGTCAGCCTGGAACGAGGTCCAGGCTACTACCGCGACCACGACTACTACACCGGCATCAAAGTCGAAGCATACGGTGATGATTCCTGATTCTGAATCTGATTCTGATTCTGAGCCTGACTTTGAATTTGGACAGAATGATATCCAAATGCATGACCTGGATTCGGAACCGGAACCGGAACCCCAAGTCCGGGTCCCGCCGCACACCACCGCCAAGGACCGGGCCATGGGTCTGGACAGCCCTGTCAAGCTGGCACTTGCACAGAGCCCAGTGGGAGTTGGTGGTGCGATATTGCCGCTTGACTGGGATGTTCAACAAACTGATGGAGACGAAGACAACGACGGCGAATATGTGGGTGAGAAGCTGGAAATCCCACAGATGTACGTCGAGATTCTGAACTTGTCCAAGCAGCAAGAAGAGCGATGGCTAGAAGGATTGTATGAGCTCAAATCCTCCAATGCAAATTTATCCGAAGAGAACCTTTTCGAAGAGTACGCGCCGCACCTGACGGTCAACGGATTAAACGAAGATGCAGTGCCGCCGGTAATGGGGAATCTATTAAGGACCAAAGAGCCGTGGCTAGCCGCCAAGTTGGTCGAGCGTATCTACATAACCACAGACCCGCAGGTCAATTACCAGGTTCTGCGGTTACATGGTTACCAGATCTTCGCCCAGCTTTTGGCGAACTGCGCGTTGCGACCGGTTGTGGGGTCGCTGGCGCAGCGCATGGTGGAGCAAATCCTGGACATTATGAAACGGTGGCCGCGTGAGTCCAAAAACAAAATTTCAGCCTCCGACATAGAACAGTCCACGCAACGCTTGGTTGACAATCCCAACTTCTCTGAGCATATCCGAACCGAAGCACGGACGCTGTTGAAGCAGTGGAGCGAACTGACTGTGGCGTATAGAATTCCCAAAAAATCGTGGCCACCTGTTCTAATAAACACCAGCTCCAGCTCAAGTGAAGAGCACAACTCCAACGAAAGTAGTGATAGTGACATTGTGGTACTTACTGCGACCGTACGCGAGCCCTTGCAATCAACCAAAGAATCGCCGATTGTTATACCTGATAGTGAACCGTCAGCTGTCAGATCGAAAGAGAAAATACGACCGTCGCCGGTGTACGAGCCAAATTACGCTTTTCTAGGATTCGACTACGATAGCGGGAACGACCAGTACGATATGGGAAAGAACCAGCAATCCAGAATTCGAAATAAGAGGAGGTTGCCTCAAGGTTGGATGGCCAATACAGCTCCCGGTGGGCTTACTTATTATTACAATAAGGAGCTGAATATCCGGCAGTGGGATCGACCGGAGAAGGCTGACAGCAGCAGCGTCATCACCACCACCAACACCAGTGCAAGCAAAGGGCCCAACAAGAATAAGGCTGGATCTGTCAGTTCCAGTGGCACGCCTACGCACTCTGAAGACAATCTTCAGCGGATTATTGACAATGCTAGCTCGAAAACTGCTTCCCCCGCATCGAATGGTGCTCAGGCGGGACGGGGTGAGGCTAAGAGTCCTGGTGGCGAGATGAGCTCAGATCAGCTTGAGCGAGCTCTGCGACATGAAGTATGTAGCTTTTGAAGCCTCTGTGTGTGCTAACGTGATGGTAGTTTGCGAAATTCGTGCCGAATTATGTTGCAAGATACGAGAAGCTATTGGGTCCAGACGGGCATGAGCGATGCAAAAAGCATTCGCGAGAGGTATGTTCATTTTCATGACGCAACTTGCTAATATGCGACAGATTGCCGGATTACTTGCAAAGAAGGAGCTCAAGCGGGGCAAAAAGGCGTTGGAAGCGAGTGACAAGAAGAAGCAGGTTGTCAAGGACTTTGTCAATTTATACATGTCCAAAGTTGTCAAACATCATAACGAGAAAATAGGCAGGAGAGATTCTCACGATCTGTCTGAGCCACATCATGGCGGCAAAGCAGCTGCAGGCGCGGAGAAAGATTCGATCACCGAGTCTGCTGCGGCGGTAGAAAAGAAATCGCAGGGCAAGACGGCTCAAGCCGCAGGTCCAACGATAGCCCCGGCTGCTTCTAGTACTAACAACGGGACGGTTTCAAGTCCTGCCAAACGAACTCATGAGGAAGCAGAGCGAGCCGCTGAACCAAACAGCGAGCCGCCGGTTCCAGCGGCGTCTGATGGTCCCGGATCGAAGAAGATCAAATGGGATGCAGACACAGCTGAAATTGAGTTTGACGATGAGGATGATGAGTAATATATTCTGGAATTAACACGTATTTCAAAGATTTGTGCCGCTCTTGCAATTTGATTTGGTCATGCCATTTAATCGCTGTGACTCCGGTCGGGCCCAGGTAGCGGCTAAAGCCACAGCGGCAATTTGAATGGCCGCCGCGGCCAAGCCCTCGCACCTTCCCCGGGCAGCGAGGGCGAACGCAATGCGCGGCTAAATTTGGTGATCCTCTCGCGATAACCCCCAGAAAGGTTCACGCAACGCGGGGCTATAAAAGCTTGGGCAGGCCCCCAATGCCTTTTCTTCTTTTCCATACTCCATTGATAGTTTTACACGATGCTAAGAGCAGGAGCAAAGATCACCCCAGTTCGAGTTGGAGCTACTGGATTAGCTAAGCGATATGCCTCGAGCGGCAGTGCTTGCGCTACGTTGTTTCCAAACGAACCAAAGGCACCACAAGTGAAGACCAGCGCCATTCCAGGCCCAGCGTCCAAAGAGGCCCTGAAGTCGTTGCATCAACCATGGGACTCGAGTGCCGCATATTTCATGGCCGACTATTACAACTCGGTGGGCAATTACATTAAGGATATTGATGGCAATGTGTTGTTGGACACTTATGCTCAGATCGCGTCGTTGGCTGTTGGTTACAACAACCCGCGATTGATCGAGGCTGCCAAATCCGATCAAATGACAAATGCATTGGTGAATCGGCCAGCCACTGGTAATTTCCCATCCAATGATTACGGTGATATCCTGAATGACGGGGTGTTGAAGTATGCACCAAAGGGCATGACCCATGTGTGGACAGCATTGAGTGGATCCGATGCGAATGAAACTGCATTCAAGGCTGCCTTTATCTACCATGCTGCCAAGAAGCGAGGTGGATACTCTGTTACCAGCTTCACGCAAGAGGAATTGGAAACCTCCATGTTGAACAAGTCGCCAGGTTCCCCAGAATTGGCTATTTGCTCGTTCGGATCTGGGTTCCATGGACGAACTTTCGGTGCTTTGAGTGCTACCCGAACCAAGCCAATCCACAAGCTTGATATTCCATCTTTTCCATGGCCGGTGGCTCGATTCCCACAATTGAAGTATCCATTGGAAGCGAATGAAACTTACAACAAGCAAGAAGAGGCCAAGTGTTTGGAAGAGTTTGAACAACTTCTCACTACTTGGCACGCTCCAATTTCCGCCATCATTGTTGAACCAATTCAGTCCGAAGGTGGTGACAACCACGCCTCTCCTGAGTTCTTCCAAGGATTGCGGGATATTACCAAGAAGCACGATGTGTTGATGATTGTTGACGAAGTCCAGACTGGTGTTGGTGCAACTGGCTCGTTCTGGGCCCATGAAGCTTGGAACTTGACCTCTCCACCAGATATGGTGACCTTCTCCAAGAAGGCTCAAGCCGCAGGTTACTACTTCGCCAACCCAGAGCTTCGACCAATCTTGCCATACCGTCAATTCAACACCTGGTGTGGTGATCCATCCAAGTTGATCATTGCTCGGGAAATCTTCAAGCAAGTCGGGGAACTGAACTTGGTTGAAGAAACTGCCAAGACTGGTGCTTACTTGTATGGTCAATTGGAAAAGCTGTCTGAGACTTATCCACAGCACATTGCCAACTTGCGAGGTAAAGGCAAGGGTACTTTCATTGCTTGGGACTTTGCTACTCCAAAGTCTCGAGATGAGTTCTTGGGCAAGATGCGATTGCAAGGTGTGAACATGGGTGGTTGCGGTGTGCAATCAGCACGACTCCGACCAACCTTGGTCTTTAACAATTCCCATGCGGACATCTTGCTGGACACTATGAAGCGTGTCTTGTCTACGTAGGTGTTGTGTATGTATAGTGAATATATAAAATAATTTATGACCCCCCAAATTATCGATGATGTACACTGGCCCTGGAATTGATCTACCGTTGACGTGTCCGTGCAGGACTACTAAGAGCACGACCCCTTCGGTTTGCGATTAACAAACGTACAGATACTAGTTGCTTCTTTCTCGGGTAGTTGCAGCTCCAGATGCATACAGTGTTTCACGCCTTGTTGAGGCGCATTGATCATCAAACGTTGTCCCTTTGAGGCATTTTCGCATTGAGGATCAATTCAGCTCAGGGGCAAAACTAGTATCTCTAACATTTGGCGATCTCAATCTCAGGCATGGTTGAAGTGCATCCGTCAAATGTTGGTACCTGCCCCTGAGAAAATTGGGTGATGGCACCGAACGACGTTGGCCTGTTAAAAGAAACTTCTCTCGGTTTGCCGCTATCGAAACATGCATACTTTGATTTGAAATATATGCATCCCACGTAGTGCCGCTGTAGCTGACCAGCCTGGCCTTGTCATCAGAATAGATTTAATATCAAGCTGCTGTAAGAGTTCTGCTGCAAGGAAATGGTGGGCGTAGTCGTATACTTCGTGATTGTCTAAAAATCGGCTGTTCTACAGTAAAACGTCCAAGGGTATGGTCCGAAGCAAACCGGAGCTTGATAAAGTTATCCTTGAGGAATTTTGCCTTCTGGACACCCTATTAGTGACGATGAGGAGCTGTGCCTTTGATTCCGCCGCACACCGCTTTTACGCTTGTGTCTGAGACGAATTACCAATGAGGCGAGATGTTGGCTTGCTACCGGGACTGACTTTCCGGCCCTTCGTGAAGATCAAGAATTTTGGAAGCACTAGTTTGCGGGCTATAGGTCGAAATGCAAAATACCTCCGATGCGGCGCTGAGACATGCAGCAATCCATCCCGACATAGAAGTGTCGCCGCCGCCTTTGCAATTTGTGGTTGTCATGAGCATAGGTGAACGCAAGCTTAATGTAACATTCGTGCGTTCCAAAAATTCTACCATGATTTGCAAACTTGAACTCTTGAACGACATGCGCAATTTCACTTCGCCGCCGCCGCCGAGGAAGCCGGGATGGAATCCCGGCACTCCGAAATTCTCGAAACTTGAGGGTTACATTCAATCCTTTGCCATGCAGATCTTGGGAATCTGAAGAATGATTTGATTCAAAATTCTCAAAGGCAAACAGCATCAATAGTGCACTACATCGTGGTGGCCTGGTGCTGACCACAGAATCTCCTATTTGTCTTTCCGAGGTCTTTAGAAATAACGAACCTCATGCAGCCATCGTGCGCTTCATTGATTGCGTAGCATGGCAAGTTTTGGGAAATGGCTTGTACATTAGTCAGGTGCTACTAAGGGATACCTAGTTGGTGCATGTTTATGCGGTAAGCTGCGTTGGTTTCAGTGTCAGGTCAGCCCTGGACATATCTTGATCTCGCTACATGAAGTGACAATCTTTGAGATCCAGCCTACTTAGTTTTGAAGATCAGTGAAACACAAAGCTGTTTAGCCGGAGGGGTTATGATTGTATTCAATGAACAATTTTTGACCGGAACAATATGTTCATGTTTCAGACGGGCATAGGCACAACCTAGCCCACCGATCGCCGTGAAATATCAGGCTTGGCTGAGTAGAGGACTGGATCGGGATGAATATTCCATGCATGTCTGGCGAAGTGGGGCTGTGTGGTCCAATGATCTGCACCAGCTTAGACTCGAAATTCCCAGTACAGATTGTGTAGTGATATTAGTGATCACTCCTGAATTCCATCAGCTTATGGAACATTCGCTGTCGAATCTCTGCATCCCAGCTTCTGTTTCACCTTTTTGGAGTAACCTTAACATCTCAATTGAACTGGCTGGCTGCAGCATTTAAAAATATCAGCTAAGATCCCACAGTAAAAACGGGATATAACGATTCCAAGTCTGCATATCCCGCCTCTATTTTTTGCCCAAGATATCATCCACGTGTGAGGGCTGGATTTCGCAGTGATATTTATTATAAATGATGATCATTAATCGTAGGTGAAAGAGTCCCTCGGGTCCAATAGCTAATGCGGTCATAATTGCACCAAAAACTGAAAAAGAAAAAAAAGCCGTTAAAAATTGACGTTTGTTTCTCGCGATCTCGATGTAGCAAGAAAATATTAAAAACGGCGCTGCCATGGCCCCTCCCCCTGCCAATTGCAATATCATGAACAAGCAAATGTGCTTCATACACATGCCATCATTAATTTTCATATGACCAATTGATGGCTGGATGTGGGCTATTCTATTCGGCACCCCCTGTTTTTTTTTTTGTTTCAGAAAGACTATTGTCAGTAGCTCTGAGATAGCAACCAACCAACTAAAGACCCTTCCATACAGGGATCATTTCATAGATATAATTCAATTCATGAAATTTCTAGCTCTTGAAATTGTGGTCTAAACAGATATTCAACCGCTGTGCCTTGATGGTACTTTACATGCCATTTCTGGCGAATTATGACGTACCAATTATTCTAGCCGCAACGGCCCTATAATTCATCATGAGATCATGGGCAGTGCTTGCAGATTCGGAGATCAATTGACCTTCCACAACGGCAACGGCGAAAGGGGCCTCCGGCTGATCTGAGACCGAGACTGGGTAAAGCATATGTGCCTGTGAGATCCCGTCTGCCAACGCTTGAACAATGCATACCTATGTTCTCCCCTCCAAGGCTAAAAGTCTCAAAATGTCGGCAATTTCCCGCCGGATCTAGAAATCTTGATCCTTTGTTCGAGATGTGTGTTTCTTTTTTCCAGCATTCATCATGAGGCATTAATAAGATGGTCCAAATGGGGAGTGAGATTTCTCCATCAGGATATAAAGATAGCCATTGGCTCATCAATCAAATCTATAAACGAACCACATCAATTACTCTGCAAAAATAATCGAAATAATAACGCGCAAGTACGTTAGAAAAATAATTTCCATTTATTATTTGGGCTGAACAGGTCGGTCTGTATGGACCCGATTGCACCGTGGACATGGACAACCGGAAAGTTTGCTTTTCACAAGACGGCCGATTGCAGATGGCTGTTTCAGTGCGGGCGGCGCGCACAAAAAAAAGGGGGCAACGGACGGCGCGCTCAGGGCCATGCGGCTCTATCGGTCGGGGGTCCAGAATAGATCTGCCAACTCCGAATCATGTTATTCAGCCCAATTGCCTTTTCAAAATGTCGATAATAATAAAATAATAACAGTTGGTTGCCTTCTAATCTATTTCACTTCTGTGGCTCCGATATTTTGACGTTTCAACGCTCAGCTAAGCTAGTTTTACATCTCCTCCATGCATAATAATCAAATAAAAATAAACATACATCCTCCACAAATACACATTCCCAAATTTCGTCACAATATTAACATCAATAGTCTAGAATTGTTAGCATATTTGCAACCCGATCAATGCACTTACCATAGCCTTTAGCCCGCCGGACAATGACTTTCCATCTATACCGCACAGTCTGTGCATCTCGCTTATTCAATAACCGAGCATACTCGTTGAAATCTTGCCGCGGCAGCGTGCTCAGAACGAGATCGACCAACTTGCCATCATCTTCCAGCGTCCAAGTCGAGTTCGGTGCTTTGACCCGTTTACTCTTCCCCTTGCGATCTTCGGCCAGAGTAGGAATAGGCACGCTACTTGAATTTGATCCAATTCGCTTCGGAGACGGCTGTCGAAGCGGAATCCCAGATGTGGCCACTGGCAGCGATGGAGATGCCGGAGTCGAGGTGGGCAACGCCGCAGCAGGAGGGCCAGCCCGGGTTCTGCCGCCCCCAGCTTGAGGAGGATATTGATACGGATATTGATAGCTGAAATACCCGGGTTGTGAACTTAATGATGTCGGTGGGCACTGAGGAGGTTGGGCGGCTGGGGACGGACCAGCCGGTGCAGATGTCGTATGACTTCGACGTCTAGATGATGACGATGCTTGCGGCGGTGGCGTCGTTGAATTGCTGTTGATTGGACGGCTCTGACTTCGTTGATGTCGCCGGCGATCTTTTGAGGATGATGACGAAGATGTCGACGGCCTGGAATTGGAATTCTTAGAGCCTTCGTCATCCCCATTACTTCCGTCCGAAGAGGAATTCAAAATCTGGTTAATGTTCATTAATCATGTACACCTTCGTGGTTTTAAGAATTGCAATATTTCGGATTCTGGATTTTGAGAGTCGATGATCGGTTGAACAAAGGTACAATCTTGAAAAGTGAGGATTATTCTCCACAAATGCAATTGCCGTATAAGTATGCAATGAAAACCGGCCGTGTCCAGTAGAATCCGTTATCGTATCGTAATGATCAGTGACCAATGATCAATGCTCGGTATGCCAGTAAATATTTATGATCCTCCCCCACCAATGCGGTCGCCTACAAGATTCGTTGGAGATATATCGTGGTCACAATGCTTTCAAAAACGCCAATGCAAGTATTCTCAAACCAAAGAATGAAAAGTGAAGGTCGAAAGAAGAGTGAAGACAAGAGAAATAAAAAAATAAAATTCCAGTGCGAACTGCCGCTTTAAAGTTGATTCGGAAAGATGGTGCAGGTGCTTTTTTTTCTTTTTAGACCACGAACCGCACAAGAAATCTTGCTCAAAATAATTACAACCAGAACTCAGTGAATGGCCAGTGGTGGCGCTGGTAATCTTCGCAATGAGTTGTCAACGGTTGTTCAACGACAGCTACTCAAAAGAAAAAAAAAAGCGCGTTAGTTCATGCACAGGACCGAACTTGAAATTTATGTCCACGGCTTAAGTTCGAGTTTCGAGGTGACGTTTGGATTCCTTTTCTTTTATCCGTTCTAGAGTGATTCGCGATATCCTCTTCTAGATGGATGTAGCATCCAAACAGGACTCTCAAATAGTGATAACCTTTCCAAACAGAATGAAAAGCCCACAACAAGATCCGATCAGATATTAGCCTACAGAGCGGAGAATAAGAAGAAATGAATCTGATTGATCAATTGTGGAAGGGAACAAAAAAAAATAAATTAAAGGGACTCTAGCTATATATGCATGACATACAGTTTTGGCGGGATCTCGAAAAAAATATTATACCCGCACTGACTGCGAAGTGCAAAAAAAAAATTCACTAGACAGAGAAAAAGTACAGGGTCGCAGGACAGTGTGCAATCGACAATAAAAGAAATTCTATGAATTTTACTCTAAGAGTCTGGGATTCCACTGTCCTGGATCGAAGGTGCCCATGGCAATGGATACTACGCGGGTTGAGATCTCGAAGTCGAAATTTGGCAGTCTAGATTTAGATAGCCAGAACTGAGCAACTCTGGATGACCCCACGACAAGAGTAGAAAGTCAAAGCCCAACAACCCCCTCTAGATGCAAGTTGCCTCGCCCCCTCTACCGACGGGGGAGAGAAATAAGCAACATTTCTGCACAGTGAATCGCTCAATTTGAGCCGTGATGGGTGATTATTTCATTGCCGATTGACGTCTAAAGCGGTCCTGCCCAGTCAACAAAACTGTCGGTTTATGCGAGTTCCCGAGATGCATGAAAGTCGATTTTTCTTTTTCCGTCTCGCGTTGACTCGGATTGGTCAAGTTGTGCCTTGTGCCTCGGTTTCGACCCCAAGTCGTGGAATGGGTGCAATTGTTGGACGGGAGCGTCGCAGTCGTAGAGGGGTATGGATTTGCACGACGCGAAGGTGCACGAAACTGAGTGATTTGGAGTTATGGAATGTGGCTTTGGGTGAAGGTACCTGGTTCGAGTTTCGAGGGTGAACGGAGCACAATGGTAGAAACGTCGCCGAAAACGGATTGATTAATGCTTATGGCCCAATCTGTCGTTCGCACCGAAATAATCAGGGTATCTGAGTTCGGAGAGACATGCTTGTTGCATGTCCGTGTCTCGATGTACCCTGCCGTGGATATTGTGGCGCTATAACTACGAAGATGGCTGGTCAGATCGCACTGATCGATTGATCGAGAAAAGTTCATTAATTTTACAAGTACAAAACTGCAGCTACCCGTCGCTATACGCATGTACTATGCAACAAAAAGTCTCAGTCACCCGAGCCATAGCCAGCTTGTTATTGCCAAGGTACGGCCATGCAAGGCGCCCTAGGGTACAAGTTCTCACGTTCATTAGTTTGGCACTTGAACTGCACAGAAAGTAATACTTTCCGTCACTGGCTGCTCAACTTTCCATCCATTTTGCTGACGCTGAAAATTTCCCACCCTATTCAACGCAGCCTCAGCTCGACTGGCGGTAAATGCCAACAGTTCCGAATACGATCAATTGTGTTTACCAATTCCAAATAAGTTGGACTTTTGCCAGAATTGAGTTCTGCATGGACCAAATAGTCGCCGATACCGGCGCCGGTGGGGCTCGATGTGTTGAAGCCTTCAAAAAATATAATATCATATTATCGTCGGTGCAGGGTAGAATTGTTTGCTATCTGGTCTTGACTTATGATCATTGGATGTTCGGTATCGCAGGCGATGGAATACGCATACCGTATAGCCGTATTACGAATGCACGTGAACACGTACGGCATGCCTAATACGGTTCCTTTTTCCTCTCTGATGCCGCGTCTATCTTTACAAAGAAATGCTTGCATTCTCAGTTCTGGTCGTTTGCATCATGGTCGAGACAGCGACTGCAATAGTGCGTGTCGGCATTCAACAAGGGTCATGAAAACTCGGATCATGCAGGGCAACAGCGTGATCCAAGACGTCCACCGCCGTATTACGATCGGTCGATCTCATTAGGCCCATCGGTCTTAACCGGTCAATTGATATCCCATTGGTGCGCCAGGTCCGCCAATGTCTCGTTGCCCTGATAGCCTTCCCTTTTTGGATAATCCCCAGGCGGTCCAGTTGGCGGTTACCGGCCGGGTGCGGGTAGAAATTAAATGCCGACTTCCGAAAGGGTCCCTGGTGGCAGCGCGCGTGTGTGATCCGGGGTAATGATGGCGCGGCGCGGCGCACCAGCCAACATCGATGAGCAACGCGGCAGCGGGGAATCGAAACCAAACGGCTGCGTCGTGGTTCATGGTGGGCTGCCTAATCGGGGCTGAACAATGGCCGGTTGCATGATCAATTGGAGCTTGTCCCTGTATGGTCAAAACAATGATTTTTGAAATAGATCCCCAAAATCCTGATCCTATGGTGTACCATCATTATTATAAAAGCGATGCTGGGTTCGTAGCTGTTCTTCCAAGGACAAGATGGACAGTCATTTGGATATGGGCGTGCGGCAACAATATGCCCATCCTCGAACGGGCCAGACAATGTACAACGTGTTTGTAACCAGAGACGATGATATCATTACATATTATGCCAAAGAAGTATTTGCTTTGCAAAAGAAAAGCCACGATGCTAATATATGCAGTTTGCTCTCTATGGACTCCTCTGCCCACTGCTGTGGTTGGTTCTGTGGATCAAGTGTCTGTGGCTCTTCATTCAGAAGAAGTCAATCTTGTATGATCCACCACATCAGCAAGCCCTGTTTAATGCTGTGAATCGGCACAAGTCCACATCATACGTTCAGGGGCATCTTGTCACGGTTGATGATCAAGACAGCCACACAATTGTAGGTGCTCAATTGGCGTATCTGGCGCCATGGGCTGGGCGGTCTCTTGCTGCAGCATTTATTTATATGGTTCTTGGTTTTTATATTTATGCGGCTTGTCATTCAACCATGGCTTCTATTGTACACCCGTAGCATAAGTAGGAATCGAAGTACAGTCGGTCGAGCAGATGCATATCGCGGCATCTTCTCTCACAAGACGCGCTGCGTGCAGCTTATTTTTCATGCTTGCTTCACTCGAGCTTAGCTTGGTATCATCAGACTAATCAAAGCGGACCCGTGGTGATCGATTCGGGTTTACGCCGCACCGACACTCAGCATACCAAGCTCAGCTCGAGCGAAGCGAGCAAAAAAAAGCTGCACGCAGTGCGTCTTACGAGAGAAGAGATCCCCCAGCGTTCGGCTTTTTCTTTAAGCTCGTTTCGCTCGATATACTCGGTGTCGCCATGAACGCAGTCGCTCTGCCGCACCAACCTCCCATTCCGATCTCCAAATTCCAGTCCAGCATCTCGCTTCTTCACTCTGAATGCGACAATGGACGTGATCACCACCACCGACGCGGTGTTTTTTCTTGTTGCATCGCTTTTTCTGATGGTTGTTACGGATCCGCCGGGGTTCTTTCTGTTTGTATTGCGGGCAATCCCTCATATATGTAAGCCAGCGGCCGTCCCTCTACTAACCGCCTGCAGTGTTTCGGGTACCACAAGAGCTGTTTTACCAGCGAATATTCCGCCCGTATGACGAGCGGCCTGAGTTTAGCCGCAAATCCAGTACCTTTGAATGGCTGGTGGTTGAGTTGGTGCAGTGGACCATGGCCACGTACCAACCGACGGGCCCCACCCAGGCGATCTTTGGCCGCCGCATGTCTCATGCGTTTCACCTCTTCCGCAAATACCGACTAGGACATGCTAATCTGGGCGACTCGCAATATTCGCGAGTCAAAGAGATGGATATCAAAGGATTCTGGATCCATTCGCCCACACGGGGCGATTTACACGACGTGGTGGTGTTTTATATCCATGGGGGCGGCTTTTCACGCGCCAGCACGTACTTTTATATGGAATACCTGTTGACCATGCTAGTCTCATTGCAATTACAAGGATTCCGCAATCCGGCTATCTTTGTTCTCGATTACGACCATGTTCCGGAAGTGAAAATGGGTCAGCAACTTGATCAAGTGTCCAATGCATGGACGTATCTCAGTCAAACGTTGGGGTTGGATAACATTGTTCTGGTGGGCGATTCAAACGGCGGAACATTGGTTCTGAGTTTGCTGCTGCATATTATTCATCCATATGTTAATTCTGTTGCAGTATCTACAAAGCAGCCTGCAGCAGCAGTCGTGATCAGCCCCTTTACCAAACTCCAAGGTCCCTGGATGGTGTCTGACAGCGACTATATCACCGAACATGTACTCACTCGCTACATGGCTGGCTATGCCGATGACCCCAAAGGTAGTCTCACCGACCCTCATGTCTGTCCTGGTCTGTGCCGGTCAAAATACTGGTGGTCCAAAGCGATCCCCCAGTTCGGCGGGCTCTATATTATGTATGGCGAGGATGAAACATTGGCCCCAGATTGCGAGGAGCTTTACCAGAGCATCAAGGACGTGGGCCGTGTAGCACGCGATATCGAGCCAAACCATGTGCATTCATGGCCGATTGTGTCGTGCTATATCGGCCGTACCGTCACCGAACGCACCCGTGGTATCGACAAGATAGCAAACAACATCGCCCGGATGATCCTCTGGCGAACCAGTACCGAGCCGACTGAAGAAGTGGTTAGAGAACTCAATCTCGAGCGTTACTCCATCCAGCGCTACATCGAAGACCACCATCAACCCAATAGCATTAGTTTCATGTAGGTGCGGCTCAGGATGAATCACCTGGCCCACGCCAATATAAAACGCATCTATCCTGTCTTGGATCTCAAAGGAACCATATCAGTCCGTTTCCTGCGACATTGGATCATCAGGATCTTCAAGTTTAGAGAATTTGGTTAGATGGTCTCGTTGATATCCCGATTGGGAAGCGCCTGTGCAGATCGTCAGGCAGCAGCAGCCTCAACCGTGAGCCCTCTGGACAGGAGAACAGGATGCATATAATGGGCATATTTTCTTGGTAATTGATTCTTCTCTTGTTTTGGTATTCAAGCCAAGAAGATGAGTGCGATTATTCTTGCTGAGGTGCTGGCAGTGCTGGCGATTGCGGTACAGGTGCCGGTGCTGTTTTGGCACTCGAAACAAAAAAATGTCGCCACGCTGTGCGTGATTGGATGGATGGTACTTCTCAATGCGAATACAATTGTGGCAATCAACGTGTGGGGAAGTGACGATATGGAATCGTGGTGGAGCGGCGAAGGATATGGCGACATTTTCATGCGAATTACTATGGGCGCCAGTGTCGGGGTGCTAAGCGCCACCATCGCCATCAGTCGAGGACTCGCTATTTTGCTAAGCGACCAGGGTCCTACTATGGACCCCCATTCGTTGCAACGACGAATGATCGATCTGGCCATCAGCCTGGGACTTCCGCTACTCATGATGTGCTATGTTATATTTTTCGCATCTGGTCGATATTGCTTGATCCAATATCGCGGTCCCATGTTATTGGTAGCCACGCAATGGACCAGTGTGCTGTTTATCATCTTGCCTCCGTTGGTTCTGGCGGTGGTTGCAATGATGTATACCGGGTTTGCGTTTTACCGGTATCATCGCAAGCGCGCTGATTTCCGGGATTTGTTGCATACCACAAACTCCGGGCTCTCTGCGTCACGATTTGTGCGATTGCTTGTGTTTGTACTGGTAATTTCTCTAGTCATGTTTCCATTGACGTTGTACTTTTTCATTCAGAACATCCAGGATACCGACTGGAGCGAAAAGTACAGCTTTGCCGAGAACATTGCCTCGTTCAATGTGGTCATGCGGCTGCCATCTACAGGCATAGACGTCACGCAATGGACATATATTGCTATTGCGTTCATCCAGCTTGGATGCTTTGGTACAGGCAAGGAGCTGCTTGGATGGTATTCGCGAGCCGCGGCGTGGCTGCGGCTCGACAAGGCCTTGCGGCCATGTTGCGGCGCTGCGGCGCGTAGACGCCGCCGCACATCGTCGGAAAAGCTTGTTGGCAGTCCTCCTGGTAGCCCTAATGATGGCGGTGAGTTTACAGTCGATGTTGAAACGACTCATCATGAAAAATCCGATAAGACCGCTAAGCAAAACACCCGTGTGACGGTTTCGGAGCGCGAGGCGCCTGGGAACTGGCATTACGAAGACGATGACGATGAATACAATTACAACGTGATTGTCAATGGTTCGACCTCGATTAAGCCGCGTAGCGACATGATATAGCAGAAAAAAAAAATACGCGTAAGGTCTTTTTACTATATAAATCTAAGACGATTCGTGTTCGGTAGTTTCGGTACGCTTTCCGGCGCCAAGGCTCCGAATATCCCCTAATTCACGTTAGCATTACGCGTTTTCAGATAGTCATACGCTGGACCAAGTTCAAGGTTCGACGGTTCTCGCCTTCGACTTCGTAGTTTTGCATGGTCATGTCGGCCTCCACGTAAACACGCGCGCTGGTTGAATTGAGTTAGCATTGGCTGCATTAGAAGCATTGGCATACCCCTTGGTTAGGTAGGTGTTCATGTAGGTGAGGGCCTTTTCATCAAAGGCGATGACGTTGTACCACGAGGTCTGGTCCTTTGGGCCTTTGACGGCGAGTCCGTACTTGATGTAGGGCCGGCCGGAACTGGCTTCGGTGATTTCCATGTCGTTACCCAGTCGACCAATTGCGGTGAACTTGGCGAGATTGGCTCGAGCCGGGGTGGTGGAGAACTTTCGGATGGCTTGTTTAAACATTACAGTGCGGAGTTGTGGCGATGGTGTTGGTGGATTGTGCTGCTGCTGCTTTGTCGTGTGGTGAGGTGACAACGGGCCGCGCGCGGTTGGGATTCTTTGCCCCTGGGATCGGGAATGAAGTGGGACGGAGATGTACGCGCTTATAATGCTCAATATTACTCCGGTGGAGCATATGAGGCGGTAGTAGGATATTGGTGAGGGAAATTGAGAATTCTATTGAAAGTGGATGTTTTCTGTAAAAAAATGCATGGTGAGTATAGAGTTTCATATTAAGGGTTAATAGCAATTGACGTGGCAGTGTTGGGATTTTTGTTAGTTATGGGAGGCCCTCATAAACCCACACGTCACCGCTCCCTGCATCGCCAACCCATCCACCCACCAACACACGACGCAGCACCATGGTCGAAGTATCAGTCACTGTAGGTAAGCTGGATGCCAGTTTGGCCTTACTTTTGACTAAGGATCACCATTTGATTGAGTTTCCGACATTGCTGCTACCCAATGACGTAGAAGCTGGTGCAATTGTCAAGATTACCTGCGAGCGAGATAGCATTGTGGAAAGTAAAGACAAGCAGAGCTTTTCCAATGTTCAGCAAGAGATTTTGTCGACATTCGGCGTCGAAGAGCCCAAATCTCCTTGTTTGAGTGTACGCAACATTACTCAGACGTCGGTGGTATTGGAATGGGATCCCGTGGATGTGGCCACGGCCGATGTGTTGAGTTTGACCCTGTATAAGAACAACCAACGATTTGGATTGATCACGTCGCCGCTGAAGCGGACCAGCACCAAGATCTCTGGGCTGGCTATTGACAATGCATATGTGTTCCATCTGGTTCTGGCGACCACGGCCGGGGTGTATTTTTCGGAAAAGGTCACTGTGAAGACACACAAAATGACCGACCTGTCCGGCATCACCATCTGTGTGGGCAATCTGACCGGTTCGCAAATCGACGAAGCAGAGCTTGCCGAGACCGGCAGCAAGATCGGTGCCAAACCGTTGCAGCACTCAGTCAAGGTCGACACCACGCATTTCGTTTGCACAATCGGTCAAGGCGAGGAATGGAAACGCGCCAAGGATCTGAACATCCCCGTGGTCACTCCGGATTGGGTCAAGGCATGCGAGAACGAGCGGCGGCTCGTCGGTGTCAAGCGATATTATCTTGATGCGGATCCGAAAGACAGGCCGCCAGTGCAACGCTCAAGAGCCCAGAGTCAGACCACAAACGGTTCCGACGTGCCTCAGCTCAAGGTCACCGAGCCCGAAGACGTGACTCCGGAGCCGCTTTCCGTCAATGACGACGGTGCTACGGTCACCGAGCATGTTGAGTCCGAGCCCGAGCACGTGCATCCTGACGCCGCCGCAGAGGTCGAGCATGTTGAGCCTGCTGCGGCGCCTGAAACAGCCGCCGCTTCTGAACAGGAACCACAACCAGAATCAATACCGCGAGAAGCCACCCCTATCGACTCCCCTGTAGAACCTGAACAGGTGGAAGACACCGAGCCGACTGTTGTAGTGCAACAACAAGAAGAAGAAGAAGAGCAACATGAACAGACCGTACCGGCCCCAATCGCTGAGCCGCATCGGGACCAGGAACAGCTCGACCTTGCCGCCGCAACAACTGACGCCCAAGACACACCGATCACTGAAGCAGTGCGAGACGAGCCAAAGCTCGCGCAGATCGAATCGCAGTTGGAACGAACAGAAGCTGAGCAGCAGCAGGCAGAGAAGGAAGAAGCTACCGAAACCGAGACTGTCCCTGCTGGCGACGCGGAAATGGAGGATGTGGATCTAGACGCTGATACCGACCTCAGTCCAACAGAACCTACTACTACAACGAAGTCGAAGCCAAAGCCAAAATCAAACAAGAAGAAGAACAAAAAAAAGAAATAAATGTGCACTGTCGTATACTACGTATTAATCTACTCGCCAAACAACCGGTTCACCCGTCGCAGCACCGAGTCCTTTTCTGGATCTGCAATCGTAGTTAGCTCTTCGTTTCGCCATATTCATACCGTAGGGGTGGTCCTTGGAGGGGATCTCGAGCACAGCCGGAAACGCCTGTGTATATGTGTCTAATCTGTACCGAATCTTTTCGGCCACCTGGAGGGTTAGTCTTTTGTTTTTTTCATTGTTTGAGGCCATACATGCTGGTTGATCAACACCACGGCAATGTCGTCTCGCACGCTGGTGTACTCGTCAAACGCCCGTTCAATGGTGTCTCGATCGGTACGCCCGTCCACTACGGTGAAGTTCCGGCTCTTGTCGTCGTCATTGACCTGGCCAATGCCAGCAAGGAGCAGCCCAGTGACAGAGTCCTCGTCACCAATCACCGCCAGAAACGTGCGGTGGTCGTTGTTGTTGTTGCTGTTGCTCTTGTTGGTGCTCATTGGCGGAGTGATGACAAGGTGGTTGGATGGTTGGGTCCCTCCTGGATGGTGGTGATGATGATGATGGTGGGACTTTCGGTCCGCGGGGGACCCGCTATAACATATGCGTCCTATTCTGCCTAGAATGATCATATTAAATGCTGTAACTAGGAAAACTGGCCCTGGAATATTCTTGGTAGTCCGTTCAAATCGTGATAGTGTACTCCTTCCCCAAGCGCTAGTATTAGGAACCACTGTCGTCATCTCCAGCTTCCGGCGACATGCTGAATCAGTCGTCCCGGCTAACCTGATGATGCCTAGTATATCGAGCGATCGAAGCGAGCCAAAAAAAAAAATGTCTTCTCCCGTAAGACGCACTGCGTGCAGCTTCTTTTTTTTGGCTCGCTTCGCTCGAGCTTAGATCTTATACGATTATGAGTACATTTGAGTCGTGTCGCCAGTAGAAGAGAGTGCAATTTTAGCTATTCTAGTAGAGATCCGCCGCTAGTGCCATTGACTGCGAGCCGCACCACTGTCGTGTTATTTTGATCGACCAGTCCGCTGAAATCCCTTGCTCCATGGTGCATTTTTGGCACGGCTGCTAGTTCAGATGCGCGATCCATCTCGATTAGGTATCCGGGCCACACTTTTATTCGCCCATCCACTCACAGACACTTTTCAAATTAGTTTTAGTACTACAGCTACCGTTCCTCATATCATGAAGCAAGAGTCTCTATCTGTGCTCGCATTGCTCGCAACAGGCTCTCAAAACCTATCTCTCAGACCCGGTGGCTCAAAGCGTTCCCACTTTAGTTGCATATTGAAGAAGTATCCCCACCTGCAGTCCCTGGCAACACACCAACCGGACACGCGAACATTGTCCCTTAAAGTATTTGGATACATTTCCAAGATATCGTCGGCTATCTCGCTCACCGTGCGCCTACCCTCCGGGGCAGGCTCCTCCTCCACCTCGTTCCTTTGTACGTCGTCTGCCGTCGGTAAAGCTACAATGCTAAGCTCTATACTTTCAATTGAGCTTCTCCATTTCGGATGTATCATCCGGAATAATTGGATAGCACACTGACTGCCCAGATCAGTACAAAGTTCAATGTCCAAAGACCGGAGATTTGACAGCCGGGACCCTGGATTGCCGAGCCATATCCTAAGCATTTCGATTGTTTTCGTGTAATGCCATTCAGCAACCTTCAGCGTTAATTTAATTAATGCTGGCATATCATAATCAGTTCTGCATAAGCTATGAGAGAGTTTATTATTCGGACACAAATAAAACCCAACCAAATCTCGTGGCGTTGAAGCATTGTCACCCTGTACGGGAGCAAGTGTCAACGAGGTAACTTGATTGCCAGATAGGATAGCATAAGGCGGCAAAGAGTAGTCCATGTATCGGTGGTCACCATTCTCGCAGAATTCCAAGATGCTGTATTCCAAGTGCCTGACTGTTTCGGGGATATTCAGCCGCAGGCGGCGGTCATATTCAAGACATGTAACGATGCCCCGGATGCATAAAGAATATGTTGAAGGAACCGACCCACTAAGTTCCAGCTGCGAGATATCTAGGAATCCATATGTTAAATCAAATTCGCAGATTCTTGGTACCCCTGATATGCTTACTTTGGGGATATCCGGGGGTATGTACGGAATACGCGGCGGCTGCGGCCTGGCATTTGGATAAATCATCATTGAAATATGTACGACTTTTTTTCTTTGCATCTCAATGAGTTCGGCCCGCGATGCCCATTCCGGTATATCTTTGTCGCCATTGAATACCAAGCCCCTGACAATGTCACAGTTCCTCGGCTCAGAGTTCCATTCTGTTTCATGTATAAATCGTCGGAATCGTCGAAATCGAAACAGCACATCAGGATTAGACTCTTGAATGAGGCGAGCCACTTGTATAACCCGCTTGCAATAATTTGATTCCTTGGAAGACACGCTGCTGAAGAACTTAGTGGTCCGTAATGGTTCGTGAATACACTCAGGTATCATAATCGTCATATTGGAGATAGATCTTTGAATCTGCAGTGAGGGCCTCCATTTGTGTACTCGTCTGGAGTGTACTGGAAAATAATAACCAGGCCAGGGGGATTCATAGAAGCATTCCAATCTTTTTAAACGGCCCTCTTGTATATGGACAATTGGACTCGTAGCAGGAACTGCTCTCGATGTCAATAGATTCATCCTCTGGTGTCTGCAGTTCAAAGAGCAAAAGTCCGCACCAACTGTCACCGTTTTAAACAGATATGGGAGAGCTACCTCGTTGAACACACGGCACACTAGGCTGACAGCATAAACATCACCAAGTGATAAAAAGTGGCATACAATTCTGAGTACATCTCCATTGATTCGGATGGGCATTATTGTTTCGTGTCGTCAAGAGACGAGAGCTTCACAGCCAAAGTTCCATTCTTAGCTATGGCTCACGAATCGTTATGGTGATGCAAGATCAGTATGCGGCTCGGATTCGGCTCGCACCGCCAGAGCCTGGACCTGCCCTTTTTAGTAGTAATTGTTGATTATAGCTTTGTTCGCCACCGATGGGCAGGATATATATATAATTCCTTTCTTGACTCAGTTAGAAACATCATCCATACGTAGGCACTACCAGAATCGAGACTGTTTCTAGTCAAACTAGTTGCCAACCGCATCCGATATTCTTTTATACGCCACAGCAACGATTTTGCCATCTGGGGCGGGTACCAGAACGTTGCACAACTGCAATTCTCCTTCTGAACTTACATGGGCGGCTCTTTACACCTTTATAGCCACTGACATGAAGGGTTCAACTGTGTGAATATGAAGCATAGGCGTGACTGGTTTCCGGGTGTAACCAAGGGGCTGCGGCGATCGCCGTCGGGGTTCCCGGCGTTATTTAATGGCCCTGGACTGGGTTGGGCTGGTGTTTTCTGGTATAGATAATCTACACTCCTGACTGAATAGATGCAAATGTCTTAATGGTTCATTTCTCCTACCTGGAACTGGAATGGCCAGAAACCAGGTTATCATTCGCTGGTTGCCGGGTTATTCGTCGTCGGCCCTGTCCCCGGCCCCAACAGCTGCCAATCAATTAATCTGACTGAAAACTAAGAGACAACAGAGTGTAATAACAATTAACAGAATTTGCTGTTTCGCTATGTACGCATCTTCAAAATCAGATTAGTCTAGGACGAAACTAGATGACACTTTGGATCTAATAGGCAAACGGCTGGGGCAGGTTTACATGGCGCAGGGGGGGACCGATCCCCGACAGCTCTGTCTTACTTTCTGGTGGGGCTTCTGATCTGTGATAACTCTCACCAACATCTGATCCATCATATATGATATGATTGTAGGTGGTCTGCCATTAAAACTACTGCTCTCCCAATATCTCAACAGTATAAAGGGCCACTCATTTTTGTCTTTCTTTCTTCTTCTTCACACTATTTCCCAACCAGTCACCTCATAGTGTGATTTCCCCAAACACCTTTAACCAGCTAAACATTACCACCGCAACACCTGTCTCCCGATCAAAAAAAATATTCGAACAATGTCAGCTCATACCATTGAAGTAAGGATTACAAGACATACCAGAATCCAAAAGATACTACCGGTTAGATATGGCTGAGAACTTACAGCCGCAGCCGCCGCAACAAGCGCTACTGGCCCCAGAGCCAGTGGGACATCTTTTTATCGATTTATGCAATGAGTTGGATTCCCATTATATTACCACAGTCGCCGAGGCCTATGGCTTTGATTTTCAGTTCACAGACGTGGTCGATCTAAGACGCACTGCGTGCAGCTTCTTTTTTTTTTTGGCTCGCTTCGCTCGAGCTTAGATCTTATACGATTATGAGTACATTTGAGTCGTGTCGCCAATAGAAGAGAGTGCAATTTTAGCTATTCTAGTAGAGATCCGCCGCTGGTGCCATTGACTGCGAGCCGCACCACTGTCGTGTTATTTTGATCGACCAGTCCGCTGAAATCCCTTGCTCCATGGTGCATTTTTGGCACGGCTGCTAGTTCAGATGTGCGATCCATTTCGATTAGGTATCCGGTCCACACTTTTATTCGCCCATCAATACATTCACTCATAGACACTTTTCAAATTAGATTTAGTACTACAGCTAACATTCCTCATATTTGCCGTTACTTCATGAAGCAAGAGTCTCCATCTGTGCTCGCATTGCTCGCAACAGGCTCTCAAAACCTATCTCTCAAAGCCAGCGGCTCAAAGTGTTCCCACTTTAGTTCAACATTCAGAAGGTGTTTCCAGGCCCTGCCAACACACCAACCGGACACGCGAACATTGTCTCGTAAAGTATTTGGATACATCTCCAAGATTTCAGCAGCTATCTCGCTCACCGAGCGCCCTTCCGCTAGGTCAGGCCCCTCCTCCTCCTCCTCCTCCTCCTCCTCCACCACCATGTCCCAATGTCTGAAGTCTGCCGTCGGTAAAGCTACAATAAAAAGCTCGATACTTTCAATTGAGCTTCTCCATTTCGGATGTATCATCCGGAATAATTGGATAGCACACTGACTGCCCAGATCAGTACAAAGTTCAATGTCCAAAGACCGGAGATTTGACAGACGGGACTCCGGATTGCCGAGCCATATCCTAAGCATTTCGATTGTTTTCGTGTACCGCCATTCAGCAACCTTCAGCGTTAATTCAGTTAATGCCGGCATATCATACTCAGTTCCGCATAAGCTTTGAGAGAGTTCGTACATCGGATTCAAAAAATGAAACCCAGCCACATCTCGTGGCGTTGAAGCATTGCCCCGCAGTACGGGGGCAAGTGTTAACGAGGTAACTTGATTGCCAGATAGGATGACGTAAGGCGGCAAAAGGTGCTCCATGTATCGGCGTCCACCCTTCTCGCAGAATTCCAAGATGCTGAATTCCAAGTGCCTGACTGTTCCGGGAATATTCAGCCGCAGGCGGCGGTCATATTGAAGACGTCTGACAATGCCCCGAATGCACAAAGAATATGCTGAAGGAATCGACCCACTAAGTTCCAGCTGCGAGATATCTAGGAATCCATATGCTAAATCAAATTCGTAGCTTTCTGGCAGCCCTGATATACTAACTTTGGGGATATCCGGGGGTATGTACGGAATACGCTGCGGCTTGGCATCTGGACAAATCATCATTGAAACATGTACGACTTTTTTTCTTTGCATCTCAATGAGTTCGGCCCGCGATGCCCATTCCGGTATATCTTTGTCGCCATTGAATACCAAGCCCCTGACAATGTCACAGTTCCTCGGCTCAGAGTTCCATTCTGTTTCATGTATAAATCGTCGGAATCGTCGAAATCGAAACAGCACATCAGGATTAGACTCTTGAATGACACGAGCCACTTTTATAACCCGCTTGCAGTAATTTGATTCCTTGGAAGACACGCTGCTGAAGAACTTAGTGATCCATAATGGTTCGTGAATACACTCAGGTATCATAATCGTCATATTGGAGATAGATCTTTGAATCTGCAGTGAGGGCCTCCATTTGTGTACTCGTCTGGAGTGTACTGGAAAATAATAACCAGGCCAGAGGGATTCATAGAAGCATTCCAATCTTTTTAAACGGCCCTCTTGTATATGGACAATTGGACTCGTAGCAGGAACTGCTCTCGATGTCAATAGATTCATCCTCTGGTGTCTGCAGTTCAAAGAGCAAAAGTCCGCACCAACTGTTACCGTTTTAAACAGATATGGGAGAGCTACCTCGTTGAACACACGGCACACTAGGCTGAGAGCATAAACATCATCAGATGACAAAAAGTGGCATACGATTCTTAGTACATCTCCATTGATTCGGATGGGCATTATTGTTTCGTGTCGTCAAGAGACGAGAGCTCCACAGCCAAAGTTCCATTCTTAGTTACGGCTCACGAATCGTTATGGTGGTGCAAGATCAGTATGGGGCTCGGATTCGGCTCGCACCGCCAGAGCCTGGACCTGCCATTTTAGTACTATTGTTGATTATAGCTTTGTTCGCCATAGATGGGCCTGATACATATAAAACTCCCCGCTTGACCTAGTTAGAAATAACATCCATACATAGGCACTACCAGAATTGAGACTGTTTCTAGTCAAACCAGTTGCCAACCGCATCCGATAGTAATACGCCACGGCAACAATTTTGCCATCGTGGGCAGGTACCAGGACGTTGTACAACTGCAATGTTCCTTCTGAAGTTACATGGGCGGCTTTTTACACCTGTACAGTCGCTGACAATGAAAAGTTCAACTGTGTGAATATGAGGCATAGGCGTGGCTGGCTTCCAGGTGTACCTAATGGGCCGCGGCGATCCCCGTCGGGTTTCCCGGCGTTATTTAATGGCCCTGGACTGGGCTGGGCTGCTGGGCCGGTGTTCTCTGGTAGAGATAATCTACACTCTTGAATGAATAGATGCGAACGTCTTAATCGTTCATTTCTCCCACCTGGGTCTATGGAATAGCCTGAAACCAGGTTACCACTCGCTGGTTGCCGGGTTATTCGTCGTCAGCCTTGTCCCCGGCCCCAACTGCTGCCAATCAATTAATCTGACTGGAAACTAAGTGACAACAGAGTGTAGATAACAATTAACAGAATTTGCTGTTTAGGTATGTACGCATCTTCAAAATCAGATTGGTCTAGGATGAAACTCGATGGCGCTTTGGATCTAATAGGCAAACGGCTGGGGCAGGTTTACATGGCGCTAACGTGAACCGACCCCTGGGAGCACTGTCTTACTTACTGGCGGGGCCTTGATCTGTGATAACTCTCACCAACAACTGATCTATCATGTTCATACTTCATGTCATCGATCTTTATTGCAGTTGTCCGGTCCGAAAGAAACGAGTACACCCATCGCCAACCTGCCGCACGCAGCCCCAATGATCATCCATCCATGCGACACCCCAAATTTTCCAACACTCAAAAATGCTCCGGCTACGGTTACCTCTACGAAGGGCGTTGACGACCAGCCGGATCCTCTCATCTGGCCACAACAAATGGTCATCGATCAAACATGACAAAGCTAAAAATGATGCTCTGAAAAATCAAACCGCAACCAAGTTTGCTAAAAGCATCGCAGTGGCAACCAAAATAGGCGGCGGGCCAGACCCGGCTATCAACTTCCAACTAGCCACCGCTATCGAAAACGCTAGTAGAGCAAACGTACCGAAAAAGGTTATCGAATCTGCTATCAAGCGTGGAAGTGGTGAAGGTTCCTCCTCTGCGAATGCCGACCTTGCTGTATACGAAGGGATGGTCGACGGCATCTCATTCATCGTGTATGTGCTCGAACTGAGAAAAAACACTAACATCAACAGAGAAGCATTGACAGATAACAAGGCAAGATCTGCAGCTCAAATCAAGGTATGCTTCACGAAACTCTCCGGATCATTTGCACCAACAATGTTCATGTTCACCCGACGAGGATACATCAAGGTCGATGCTGCCGTAGATGACATTTTCGACCAGGCAATTGAATGTGGAGCCGAAGATATTGAACCTGTAGATGAATCTACTTCAATCATCTTCACTCAGCATCAAGATACAAATAAAGTGGTCCAACAGCTTAAACAGATCACCAAAGTGCTCGATTTTGGTCTGGAATACGCTGCTAATGAAGACACGGCCGTGCCGCACGATTCAATGACCGACGACAAAATGACCATCTACAATCGCCTAATCAAAAACCTAGAGGCATTGGATGACGTTACTCAGATCTACAGTAACCTTGTATAGAAAGTTCAGCATTGTAAATACAGGAAGAAAAAAATAAAAAAAAAATAGTATTTAGTACCATTCATCGACATCTAATCCGGTGTACACTTGATGTATCGGTAACGACGGATTGGCCATAACGGCCGATGGTTGCGTGTTGGCCACCATATAATCTTGTTGTTGATGTGATCCAGATGTAGCAGAAGTCATTCGACGTCGAGTCAATTGTTCAACATCAAACGTCTCACTGCCCGACTCACTAGGAGTAGGCAAAAAAGTCTTTTCGAACTTCTCAATCCGCATTTGCTGCAAATCCGGCCGTGGGGTGGACGGATATGCTGAAGGATGATGTTTCATGATCTTGGATCCAGACGTCATCGGTCTTAATGGCTTAGAACTGGATACTCTGCGATGATCATCTTGTTGTTGAAGCATCTTCGGCGGACTTTCATCATAGAAATAATCATCATCTACCGAATAGTGACCAGAGGTTGTTGCGTATTCCAACGGTGCCGGTTCCAAACCGACTCCGCCATTCCCAAGATACCCGCTTGATGAATGGGTGTGAGTCGGCTGTTGAAGCGGAATTCCGTAATCCGTATACATCGGTTGCTGTTGCTGTTGCTGTTGTTGCTGTTGAATATAATCCAATGGGAAATCACTTTCCACATCAGGCTTGATATACACAGGCTCTTCATTCACCGGCTGAAGATACGGATTACGACCAACAAGCTCCAAAGCACCGTCGTACGGTGGTGCTTGCGGCGGAAGACTCTGTTGTTGAGGTATCGGTATCGGCAGTGGCTGTTGCTGTTGATGCTGCATCAGAGGCATCTGTTGCATATGCTGCGGCGGCATGATCATACGATCGTCCATAATATTGGTATAAATAGCCTGGCCATGCATCATTGGTGCCTGGTAATGGAACCCTTGCATTGCCGGATTTCCAGTTGCCATTGATTGCGATTCACTCAATGAGCTTGTGGACGCGTCGGCAATAGCAGCCAGCGGCTTTGGAATGCCTTGGATCGTTTCAGCCAGTTGATCGTGCAACGTTTGGCCGCTGTCGTATCGGAAGCTCAATGCCGGTTCTTTGACTGATTCAGTTGATGGTTTCTTACCTTCAGCTTCTTTTTTCAGATCCCGTTCCAGGGCATCCAAGAACAGTCGATCTTGATCAACCGCGTACCAGTAGAAGACCTTTTGTTTCTTCTGGGTACGGACGCAATTCTTCTTGTACAAGAAGTCCAAAAACGGCGATTTCGGTTCTTCCAAAATGGCGTCGTTGTCGCATTTCAGGTTCCGCAAGTCTGAGAAGATGCCTTCTTCAAACTTTTTCTTATTCAATATCGTCCGTCCAAACGCCAGAAATCGATACGTCAAGCATCGCACAATGTCGGTACCAGTGATGAAATAAATATTGTTCCAATATACGCAACTGACAAACTCTTCGGTCGGTAATTGGAATTGTTTAATGTTCTCATTCGGCGGCCAATTTGCTGGAGCCGATGCCAAAAACACTTTTACTGTGGTTATTGTTAGCCGTCATTTTTCAGGACATTCATACATTGAACAAGCTGTTCAAGGGTCTTTGCGTATTCGTCAGCCATCCCTTCTTCACCGCTTATTGTCGTAGTTGGATCTAGCGCGTGTGTATCCATAGTTGATTTTTATGCAATAAATATTCTTAAACCAGTAAGAATGGTCGGTGGGCGTGTAGCGGTCAAAAGCAAAAATAAAAAGCCACCGGTCAACAGTGGATGTTTAAAAGAAAAAGAGAGGACGGTAGTCGATACCAGTGAAAAGAGAGAAAAAGCAGTTGGTTGCAAAAAAAGAATGTGGTGCAGGGGGTGGATGAAGAGGGGAGAGTGGAGGCGTTGGTGGTGGTGGTGGAAGAGTCGGAACTAGCGCTGGAAGGGAGGAAGGAAGGAAGGAAGAAAAAAAAAAGGGGGAAACACTCTTTGGGATATTCTGAGTCGTGTGTCTGAGATGAATATTGCCAAAAGAATGTGGCTGCAGTGGGGATCGAAAGCCCAGATCCAACAGAATTTTTTTTTTAAAAAAACCTTTTTTGATGAACCGGTCTGGATGTAGAGGTCTTGACAGGTTGGTTGGTGATAGAGTTTGGTCGAACGGTTCAATATCCGATAGTTTAACTTTGGTTGGTGAAGAAGATCCGATCCGGAAGAAGGGAAAGGGAAATTGTGTGCTGATATTGGAAAAAGTCGATCGAGAACGTTAATGAACCGGCAGATCGAAATCGGTAGCTGGGGTCGATGATTTTGAATACAAAAGTGCCCTGTGGTGGCTCTTTATAGTTTGCGATGATCCAACTATTCCTGTTCTTTGGATTAAGTCTAGCCAATAAAGATCCTCAAAAAATAATTTGGACACTAACAAGCTCTGGATAGCTATCCAAAGATTTAGCGTGTTATAGATGAAATGTGACCGTGTGACGGGGGGTTTGAGGTTATTTTTCAATGAGGCTCTGCCAAATTGGTGATAGTGTGGAATGATTTGGTCAGTGAGGATTCAAGACAGTCGAAGTGAAATAAAAAAACCGATTCCACTTATTGGCAATACTCCTGGACTTTATATCCTTAAAGGATTATAACCGATCCACTATCTATTGACCGCGGGTGAACACACGCCCAGTTGGTGCTTTTGGCCGATATAGAGTTCCAATGCAAGGCACCCCCACCACTTGGATCGTTCGATTGATTCGGCCGAATATCCAATTTGCCTTGACAATATTCCGTGCGTATGACGAGGGGCTAAATGGAGGTGGCAATTGTGGCCAGAGCTTTTGTCCGTGCAGCAAAAAAGGAACTGGTCGTTATCCGCAAGAGCCACCGTGTCTCATTGTGATCCAGGACCATATTAAACTTCAGAGTTTGATAGTGTAGTATTATCTGAAACGTCATTGGGGTTGTCAATCAAGATAGTGGTTGATTGGCCATGTCGTAGTAATGCCAAGTTTTCTGTGCGGGGGTTTCCATCACTGACTCTATTAGAAAGAAAGATTCTAAATCATATATCTTGTAATTCTGTAGAATGTGGGATGTTCAACAGAACAAGTCTGTGCCTGGTTCAGATCGAAGACAATGTCGATAATGGTCTGACAATCGTAGGGTACCAGACACAGGACAATGCGTTCAGCTCATGTGTGAGTCAGTTCAGACCCCATTGGCAATGCATTGTGGATCATTCAGGTGTACACAGAGACATAGAGAATCAAGTACTGGACAACCGTCCCCTGGTACCTGGATATCGTTTATCACGGGTGACACATAAAGTTCACCAAGATATACATCAGCAGAGCATAGCCAGTCTGGAACCATTGCCTTTTACTCAGATCTAAAAATATTCCCCGGCTGAACTCTAATCTCGGTGTTCGCTGGCCATCCACAGCCGATCGACATGTGGAGAGGAACCGGATTTTGCGGCGCACATGCATGCCCACTTCTCCGGTCAGCCGTTCGATGGCCAGTATTCCGTGTGCACCCCGAAAAACGTGATTCCGGCCAGAGCATCAATCCTGTTGGACAATTTCCGGCGCTATTCTGGTTGTCAATAATACGGACCATAATCAACCGAGGCTCATACCATGCTCGACACGGAGGAGATGTGCCGTGGAAGCCGGAATTTGATGTTAATGAATGGCGACGTCGATCTTCGCAATATTGATCAAAGAAAGAAAAACAGTGCAGGTGGTTTATCATTGGCCCATATCCCGCCGCCCGTGGGTTTGCATCCGGGTCTGAGACACATATATTGGTTTTGGACCTAGACAAGAATGCCCGGTAAGCTCAGCATTTCCTTCCAATAAGAACCGGGGTGCTATCTTGACAAAAGACACGAGATTTTCAAGATTTTGCACTGGTTGGATACTTTAGATTTACAGTGCACCACTCGCAATGTCCGCCATTTTTCCGGATCAGCCCATGGAATGATTGCGGCGTCAAGAAAAGTTGACAAGGCACCTGGCAGAGCCTGTATCAAGCGAGAACGTAATTGAGTTTTCTCATTCTTATATATGTGAGGGTACTTAGAAATGGTTGAACGTTTAAGGGACAATCCCGTTAGGTTATGACGAGCCGTCCTGATGTTAATCTCCAGCTCCGATAGACATTTACAACTAGCAACAACGATGAATCCGACTTGATTCCCGCACACAATCCATATCCCGGTTCTTAACAATTAGTTTCAATTCTTCATTCGCTGAATTCACCGGAAATGCACTTATTTTATTGGTGAAGAATCATCGAAATTTCACGGGCGCCATCTTGCCTATACCCTTCCCCAATGTCCCCGCCACAACAAATCCCACCGGTCCCAGCGTCAGTCAACACTCAACGACATCAACAGCTGTGAGCACAATCAACAATGAAGCCTGTTGTTGGAGTATGTCATGATTACACACTGAGAGCACTGCTAACATTATATACTAGTCTGGAGGCGCTTGGTTCTGTACCATTTTGTCTGTCTTTGGCATTGTCATTTTGACCGTCTTGGGTCTTCTATTCAAGAGCCGCCACGAAGCATTGGTTGGCTCCATCAGCTCCCCTGACGATCCAGATGCGTATGTGTTTTGGGAATCACGACATAATACTAACGATGAACAGCGTGGCAGGAACTATTTTCAGTGCAGTGTTTGTATATCTGGTGTTTTTTGTGTTCTGCGGATGTCAAGTGTGTCTGCACCAACGACAAAGCAGGATCCAACTCAACTAGCATATGAACAATAGAGAATTTTACATATTTACAAAAAAAACAATCATAAAGTTAATTTATTTCTTGAACAAATTGTCAAACATGAGCTTTGCGTGCGATTTGAGTGCCGGAGTGATCAAGGCTGCCAACTTCGACTCGGGGATGGCTCCGACTATACAATGGACATAAGCAAACAACAATACATCCAATGGTCCCGATCCATCAATATACTCGGTACCATTCAACATATCATCAAATACCGTGATACACTCCTGAGCACGATCCAGGATTTCGTATTCGATTGATGTCGGGGTCACGAAATACGACTTGTACGACCGTCGTGATTGCACAAAAGCTGGGTATCTTGTCTCCAGCTCTCTTAACAACCGTCCTGAAACCTCATTCGACAACTGCTTCTGAACTATCAATGGGAGATTTTGCTCCGTCAAGTAGACACTCATCTTGGCTTGCTCGTTCTCAAGCAAACAGTATGCCCAGGCATCGCCGAATGCCGACTCGATCAGCGACCGATACATCTCTGATTTGGAGTGCTCAGGAGCCAACCGGTGAACAATCGCTCGATGCGTATTGTATATCTTGACATTGCCCTGAGGCTTTTCGAATAAATACGGTAGCTCGTCTCTGGACGAAATGTGTGGAGATCCGGCTTTGATTTTGATCTCTTCTTGATGGTTCAAGATGACCAGCGATTGTGCTTCCAGACACAGAGGCTCTGTGGCCACATTGTCGCTTAGATTATACACATACAATGCTGATTGTTCTTTGGTGATCTGCTCGGGTAGCAGTGGGCTCGGGTACTTGACCAGAGGGAATATCTGGAACACCCTGCGTACTGGTTCTGGCACTCTGAGCATTGTTGGTGGTGTCGATTCGTGTTGCGTGGACAGCCGGGTACTGTAGGAAAAATTGCGGCCCGTCAGACCAGGCCGATCAACCATACCCGAGAACATGGCCAATCCAAACCGATACGGCCCCATGGCTCGGATCTAAAGACCTATGGATATCCAAGGCAATATTTGAAAAACAATATCCCCGAAAACCATGGTATTGCCTGCCAGCCACATGCGCGAGCCGCAGCATCGACCCCATGCCATAGTCTCCAAACGATCCAGCTCCTATCGTAAGAACCACCACAGGCCCATCAGACCGATACTCAGCATACCAAGCTACGCTCGAGCGCAGCGAGCAAAATAAAAAAGGCTGCACGCAGTGCGTCCTTCGAGGGAAGGAATACCGCTGCGCTCGGCGAAGGACGCACTGCGTGCAGCCTTTTTTTTTTGCTCGCTGCGCTCGAGCGTAGCTTGGTGTGCTATTCTGTCCGAATGTTGAATGGCTGCGGATCGACAGTACGTACGGCGCTTCGTTGGCATGGTGGGGCATTTCGTTGTCCTCAGCCCCATAGAAGGCTGCGGTTGTACCCTGCTCAGCCCCATGGAGCCCATCTCCAACGACAAACATCGCAGTACCGACAAGGGGGCTGTCCTATCGCATCCTAATACAGCGAGAATACAACTACAACTATTGCAGAACACAAAGGTCCGAAGGCCCGACTATTACAAAGGCAGTTGACTAAGACCGCTTTTTCCGAAGCAGCCAGAGCCAGTCGGTGGGTCGGCGTCGGCAGTCGAATCGGGGTTGGTCAGCGCCGGTGCTCTGGTTTGTCACCGCTAACGCCGGCGCCGGCTGAGTCGGTGCTCCGCTTTGTAGGGCCGCCAGCCCTGCACGGCCGGCCGGCTGGCCGGATCAACTATTAGCTAAGCCCGATGTCTCCGCCAGAAGACCAAAGCATATAAAGCGGCTCCCTTATCCACATTGTTAAAGAGCACTCGCAAAATGGAACGACCAAGCTCTATACTGCACTTGCAAAGACGGACATCTTCCGTCTCATACACCACCATGAGCATAGGTCCGGGCGTTAACGGCCCATCCCAACTCGAAAGCCTCTGGCGCTTCACAAGCGCCAGGGCCGACGACTCGTTCCACGACCGTTTCAACAAAGGTCTGTTCGATCAGCTGGAAGAAAAAGGCATTTCCAACGACGATTACGACGCTTGGCTGTTTGATTATGATAATGCATCCAAGCGCGACCAAGTCGATCTGGCTCTGTCCTCGATGATGAAGTAGTTGACGCTGCCACAACACAAATGAAACTCACGCCGCAAACGAACGTGCTACTGGTCGAAGACCAGTTTCAGATAGATCAAATGTAAATAATGACGCAATGATAGATAACGGACCTTTTTTTATTCTTTTTTGTTCATTTTCATGTTGAGCCGCATCGTAGGCTGTTTGTGCGTTCGGACGGTTGGTGATGTTGCTGGGAGACGAGACCCGCTTCAGTCCGCATTTGTTGATGTGTAGTTGTCGCTACCCCAACAACAACAACACCCACGAGATGTTTGTATGATGGAGCTGAATGACGAGATCGAAGCTGTGCGATCGATATATCCCGAACTGGAACAAGTGTCCAGCTGCATTTATACTATCGACATTAGTGTGAATCCGGTAACGCCGGTCAATGTGACTTTCATTACCAGCAACGATACCCATCAACTGCATCATCTGCCGCCGGCCACACTGCGATTCGACCTGAGCAGGTATCCCGAAGATGCGCCTGCAGTGGAGATATCATGCAAATGGATGGAGAAAACGACCGACACTCGTGTGCTGGAATCCCAGCTTGTGTCGCTGTGGGATCATTGTCCGGTGCTGTTCGATATCATCGATCAATGCAAAACCTTGCTTGAGGAAACCACCGATCTGAGATTACAGGAATCTCTCAAGCCGGTGATTCTTACCCACGAAAGCACGTCAAATCAGCAGGAATTCAACACATATCCGTTCCTGTGCCAGATATGCCAGAGCCGCAAGCGGGGTGAGTTCTGTACGAAGTTGCAATGCGGTGACGTATTCTGCACCAACTGCTTGAAAGAATATTACACAGCATGCATCTCGCAGGGGTATGTCAATCAGGTTATTTGCCCCGAGCCCAACTGCACGGACCCTGCATTATCGTCGGAAGACCTCGTTAGTCTGGTGACCCCCACGCTAATTAAACGGCTCAAAGAGCTTAAACGAAAGCTCCAGCTGGAAAGCGACCCGAACAGTTCCGTCGTATGCCCTCGATACGTCTGTGAGGCGTTGATCCGGCGCAACCCGGACGACAATCTGACGATATGTCCCGAATGCGACCTCGCGTTCTGCGGCGTATGCTTGCGATCTTGGCACGGATACTTCGAGTACTGCCGCATCCAGGAACCGTGTATCGACGTCATGGAGACATATATCAATGGATCTGACCAGGTGCGGGTTGACATTGAGCGAAAGTTTGGACAGCTGAACATGAAACGGTTTGAATCGGCATACGAGGCAGACAAACAATTCAAAGAATACATGGAATCGCAAAACAACAGACCATGTCCCAAATGCCTCACCCCGATTGAAAAGAGTACTGGATGTAACAAGATGACGTGTGTGATCTGTTCTACGTATTTCTGTTTCTTGTGTGGCTCAATTCTGAGCCGCAAGAAACCTTATGATCACTTCAACCAGCCGGGATTCCAGTGCTACCGAAGACTTTTTGAGGGTGTCGATGCCGATGCAATGAACGATGAAATAGGCCCCATGGTTCTGGAGGATTGAGAAATAAACAAATGTACATTACTTTTTATTATTTTTACCAAACAATTAAACTCGGATAGAAGCTTCGTAAGCCTTTCGCTTCTTTTCGATCTTGTCTTGGGCCTTGGCACCAAGTTCACCACCACCCCAGTGTCGTCGGTGGTCTTCGTACTTTTCGGTGAAGTTGGTGTTGATACCAGACACCAAGGTAGCCAAAGTGGCTTCGTCTTCAGACTTGACGTCAACCAAAGCCAACACAGCGGAAGTCTTTTGGTGAACCACAGTACCGAGTCGAGCCTTACCCTTGACAATGGCGTATGGAACACCCATCTTTCGGCACAAAGCTGGCAAGAAAACAACCAATTCAATTGGGTCGACATCGTGAGCAATCAACACCAACTTTGGCTTCTTGTTTTCAATCAAGGAAACAACGTGGTTCAAACCGTACTTGACAACGTATGGCTTGGCGGAAACATCTTCCTTCTTCTTGCCTTCGGCAATGGCAGCAGCTTCCTTGGTCAATCGCTCCTTCTTTTCAGCAGCGGTTTCTGGTCGGTACTTGTTCAACAACTTGAACACTTGGGCAGCAGTGTTCTTGTCCAAGGTGTTTTGGAATTGGGCAATGGCAGGTGGAACCTTCAATCGGCATTGCAAAATCTTCTTTTGTCGTTGAATTCGAACATATTCTGGCCACTTGACGAATCGAGTCAAGTTTCGGTTTGGTTGAATGTCTTGACCGATACCGAAGTTTCGTGGTCGCTTTTCAATCAAAGGGTTCTGTCTCGGTTAGTCCCTTGTGCGTCAAATATCCATACCTTTGGGGCCTTAGTGGTAGCAGACTTGCTGGAGAATGGGGCTGGAGCTGGCTTCTTTCCTTTGGCTGGCTGTGTCATTGAGTGAGTCAGTCATTTGTATCTATTGTTCAAAAAAATTCCGGTTAATCCAGAAACAGAAAAATTCTGTCTTTTTTTCGTTTTTTTTTTCATTTCGCAAGACGTTTTCACTCTACAGTTTGGTATCCGAAGATACATCAAACTCAGCCTGGAATCTTCATGTTGAAGAATGATTCCTGATTAGAACCTTTGGAGTAATAACACCTCAGGTCTGTGGACGCATCCACATTTTGGCAAGTTCAATTAAGAACTGCAAAGTCAATAACCTAATGTCATAAATCAAAATGATGTTCGAAAGAAAAAAAGGCACTCTTTTTCAATATTGCTTCAAGATTGTCGTCGGAATTTTTTGGTTTGTTCGTTCATACCATTTTTGTTGTGTGTGTCGATGGATCTTGTCAAATGTATCAAAGGTGAGTGGGACAAAATTTCACCACGGGCCAATGGTGGGCATGCACGCGTGCGTGTACTTTTGAGAATGTCACAATAAAACGCAGTCACGTCCATCTAGGGCTTTTTCCCCACTGCGCGCGCCACATTTATAAATGGCACAGCCGTGCGTCTGAAGATCACAGGCAACCGGTGGAGATTTTGATGTTTGATGCTTGATATCGAACTTATTGAGCGAAAATAAAGGTCGCGGCAGCGGGATTTCTTCTTTCGTAAGACGCACTGCGTGCAGCCTCTTTTTTTTGCTCGCTTCGCTCGAGCTTAGCTTGGTATGCTGAGTGTCGGTGCGGCGATTTGTCGACGGGTCCGTTCGCTCGATGATATCGTGCGAAGCGAGCAAAAAAAAGAAGCTGCACGCAGTGCGTCTCGCGAAAGAAGGAATTCCGATACGTTCGGTATGCTCTGCGTCGGTCGGACGATCTAAGTGCTGCGGCTCGGCCGCCTCACGATGATCAGGTTTTCGCGGTAGAAATTAGAGTTACAGAATTGACCGTATTTAAGAGTTGGTAAAACCAAATCTCGGCCCTTCTTAGAAATAGGAACAAAGGAGAGATATGATGCAATGTAGTAGGTTCACTGTCTATAGCATAGGCTTTTGGTGCACGCGGGCCGGTGTAATGTACGAGCCGCGTCTGTTTTCTCCTTAATCCACGTATGAATCTGAAAATGCGGAATCTTTTTCTAATGGTTCTGACCCCTTGTATCATCATCATTCTTGAAATATATGACGGAATGTACGAGCATGCTTCTTGCAGTGAACGACCGTTCTAAAAGCCGTAAATCTTGAAACGATCCGGCATAAGAGCCGTGACTCAAGCAGCAGCTGCACAGACGTTGCTGTGCATGTGGATAGGCGGATTGTTTCCACTAGTTCCACCGGTGGCGCTGCATTGGTCCACTATGATACTGATCCGGATCAGACCATGAAATCCCGAAGAGGAGGAAGCGTTTTTCTTTTGGTCGATGGTTCCTGAAACAGCCCCAATAATCTCCTCCTTAATATAATACTTCGTAACTTTTTGTGTTTGTTTTCATCTTCACCTTTTCTACAGTATTCATGAAATTAGACACGAGTTTGGCAGCATTGGTATCTGCGACGGCGACAAACCTCCTGGTAGATCCTGCAGCAACGACTGCGAGTGCGGGCGACCTGTTCAATCAGTACCAAGACACCTCGGCCGGGCCAGCTAGCGGATATCTCGACCCCAGCGATCCCCAGTGCCAGACTCTCGATCTTGAGAAAAAAACGACCGATGGATCAATGATCATTGGCCAATTTGGCACTGCGAAATTTGTACTAGGTGCAATGGACTTATGTACGGAGGGACTTCTGTATTCGGACTGTGAGCCTGTTGGTGCGATCGTCCAAGCATTGATGGCAGCTGGTATGGCTACTGTGAATTATATAGCCGACTACGGTTACGACGCAGGCGTCTTCCAAAACACATTACGAGATTTAACATCTACTGCTGGTTTGACGACAGAAGTGTCATCAATAAATTCTGGCGGAGTGCAAGACCAGACGCTGATGTACCCGGTGAATTTCCCGTTCAAGAATAGCCAAACAAACACCACCTTCATCAAGGCTGCAGTACAGGCGTTATCATTCAGCACAACAAATTCAACATTCTTCCATCTGCATGCCATCCCAGAAGTCAATGCTACGGCCTTGAAACAGATGCCCAGCGTGGACCCCACCAGACTCAAGCAAGGCATCAAGTTAACGTTTCTGGCTAATACCACAGCAACTGCGGACCCATCAAGCCTGCAAAATATATCCACCGCAACTCAGAAAATGTGGCTGGACGCTGTTGTGCAGATGAACATATCAAACTTTATGGGATATGCCAATGTCAATAGCACTTCCGCCAAAGGTGGCGCCGCGGCCGCCGCACCACCCGCCGCGCGGCGGGTCGGGGTCCGAATCGAGCCTGTCGCCAACGGATTCGCGTTGACAAATAGCACCCTTTCGATCTGCGGTCCTCTGGGACTGCCGAATTATCTCACTCAAGATCTTTCCAACTCGACCTCGTCTGATAATGCTACATCGGTTCTAAATAGTAGCATGGTTGCCAACTCGTCGTCGTCGGCGCCAACGTTTTCACCGACAAGCACAGCATCACCTACTGCATCCAAATCGGCTGCATCCACGATGCAGTTGCCAGTGGTGTCTATTTTATTCATTTTCATCCTTTCTTTAATAATTTAATAATATTCACGGAGTTATCTTTTGGGTATTCATAGCAAGCGCTGCTCTATAGACTCACTAATTACGCATTGGGGAATCGCAGAGAATAAACCATCTCCACCATCAGATCTGCTGTTACAGTGCGGCCGTCAAACGTTCTACCGTTTAATCCTTCAACTGCTTTGGCGCCGGTTTCCGCATCGTCAAACTTGACAAAAATCTCTCCTTTGGTATTTGGATCGACCTTGAGATGCAAAACCTTGCCATATTTCTCTTCGCATTCATCCTTAACATCTTCTTCCAGTTCCTGGACCCATTCATCACCAGTCTCGCTCTCAGGATCGAACATGTTCTTCAATACAACACATCGCGAGGGCTTGACTTCGGGCTCATGGGTGTCTTCCTCCCTCATCAACCGTTGCATCATACTAGTTCGATCAATATCCTGTGGTTCTTCAGATTCTTCTTCTTGTTCTTCTTCCTGTTGCTTGGCTCCAAAACTTACTCTCAGTGCCCGTCCCTGGAATTCTGTACCGTTCATCTCTGTCAACGCTTTACTAGCAGCGCTGTCACTCGCAAAACTGGTCATTCTGTTAGTCAGACTCCAAAAAACAACATACTGAACAATAGCATATCCTTTATGCTTGCCTAGCTTACCAATAGGTAGCTCCACTTCTTCAATCTGGCCAAACCGGCCAAACAGCCGCTTCACATCACCGTCAGTCAGCTTGCTATCCAAATTCCCTACAGTTATAGTACTTTCAGGCTCTCCAATATCCTTAGCCTGGTCTTTGGCCCCAGCCCCGCTTACCGTAGTTTGACCTTCGGCCGTTACACTTTCAACAGTGGCTTGCTTTGCAGCAATCAAGGCACGTCTGTTTCGTTCAGCTTCTGTCACTTGTACAATCACCGGAATACCTAACAACTTTGCACCAGTCAGTCCAATCGCTTTGGCAACAGACTCAACATCTTCAAATTCGACATACCCAACACCCTTGGACCGTCCACTAACTCGATCTTTGACGATCGAGGCATCGCGAACAGGTCCAATCCTGTTGTCAAAAAATTCAACCAACTCGCGGGTGCGTAACCGTGCCGCTAACTGTTGAACAAATACTGTGCGCTGATCTCTATCAACATTGTTTCTCGATGCACCCGGAGATCTGCTTCGATATCGTCTACCACCGCCGTTCGATCTGTAGGGCGAATCATGACGGCGGTCGTTGTTGTGTGATCGGTCTCGTCGTGGAGGCGGTGACCTTGAACGATGCCGATGAGATGATGCTGGAGATGAGCGACCACTATTATTATGATTAGTACGATGCCGTTCTTGCTCTCGCTCGTGATTGCGCCGCTCTCGTTCGGCTTCTCGCTCTTTGCGATACTGTTCTCTTTGGTCGTCAGCCATTTTATTTGAGGTTTGTGGTGGTGAGGAAATCATCCGACATCGGGCCGGCCCCCTCACCGACCAATCGGTTCCTCCATCTCCACACACATCAGCCCAACCCAAAATGCCAAAACTACCAATATTGACCCCAGAGCGACTGAACATATTGGCCAAGACGCCACTGCTGTCGCAAACATGGTTTTTCGTGGCAGCTGCTACATTCAGTGTGTGCAATTTCCCCGACGAAATCCCAACAATCTACGAATACATGATGAACCAACCAGAGCTCAAGAACGGTTCCCACGAAGACCAATTCAAGATGGTCCAAAAGATGAGGGAAGCACTACTCAAAGGAGCCGCTTTGGGCGGACTACCAAAGACCATCAATTCCTTGACACAGCTCAAGAATATCACGCCTCCAGAACTCAGGGAAACACATCTCCAACGTGAGCAGAAGCTGCCGACCGCCTCGGATCTGAACCGAGGGGCCAGCTTTTTTGACGCGGTGTACGGCAAAATCTCTAAGCGGGTTCAATCCCAAATGTCGTCTGCATATCCAGATCTCGGCCAATATGCTATCAATCATGTATATGCGCCGTTGCTCTCGTACACGGGTGTTCTCTCGTCAGCCGAAACTAGCATGGTGGTGATCGCCTGTCTGATTCCCCAGGACGTCAATCCCCAGCTCAAGGGACATCTCCGAGGTGCGCTTAATGTCGGAAATACCAAGGAAGAGATCGATGCCCTGCGACTCATGAGCATGACAATTTGCCAGTGGTGTGGCATCGAGTGGAGAAACCAAGTAGCCAAGCTCTAATAGTACTTCTGTATACGCTACAAACCAAACTGCATTTCTTTTCTCTTTTACTTCCTAGCGATTTGACCGGTAATGGTGTCTTGGCCGTTCATATTGCATGTGCTGCAGCTGTTCTATGGCCGGCGGGCGTGGACCATGTTGAATACGAGATCGGCAGTAGGACGGCCGGCGGTGCGGCGCGAATGTTGGCAATGGCAGCTGGGAACGGCGTCGGGAGAGCATGGACGGTATAGCGGTGAGTATCTCACTGGAGTCACAAGGCGGGGTGGATTGATCACTCTTGAATCCAAATGGAGGACTTTTTTTGCCGGTTCGGTATTGGTTTGGATTGTTTCTGGATTTGCGATGATAGCCCGGATGCAAGTTGGCTGGCGAAATATCAAGCTTGATCTGGTTCATATAGTTGGCATGGTGGGGTTCGTTTCGGTACCGTATCAACTCCAGTCTGGTCTTTTGTTTGCATTCCCTATGCTCGAGTTTCATATCATCAGATGATAATCCGCTATCAGAGCTGACATCGGACGCATTTCCAGAGAACAAATTGTCGTGGTTGAGGTACACATTTTCCAACCAAACGCTGCACTTGTCACGGTAATGCATACTGGCTTCCAGCTTTGGATTGAATGTTTCCTTGTCCTTCTTGTCGCCTTGTCGAAGCCCGGGAGGGATATCCATGTCGATATCAAAACTGGTGTTTGCATCGCGATCGCGTCTGAACAGCCGGCCAAACTTGGATCTGGCTCTTGTTAGTTGAGGCATAATATATTCATACCCGGAGAAAGATACCCGCTTGGAAAACTTTTCCTGGGGGCTGTGATATTGGTTATTTTCATGTTGTTGGTAGCGATGTTCCCCGTTGTTGAGATAGACGCCGCTCTGCTGCTGGCGATGGTAGCGATCTGGGCTCGGTCGGCGACTCGCTCCACTCCATACGGGCTGGATCCGGGATGCAAGCTGCTCGATGCGAGCAACAGCTACTCCATCATTTAGCATCTTCCTTGGGCTTGGCTTGGTTTGGTTTGCAGCTGGTAGCGGTGTTGAATTAGCGCTGGTTGTATTGGGTGTTGAGACAAAATAAATGCATGCACCAATAAATGAGCCGCGGTGGGGCTGATCCTGTGGCGCTCTCCCCTTGCCTCCACTTAGTTCTCACGCATTTTAATAATTCCCAGCTTGTCTTATTATTGCCCTAGTCCTCTATCTTCATTTTACTCGAATCTCTCTATATTCTCTCTCTATTTTTGCTCGCTGCGTTCGGCTCCTTGTCTGGCATTAAACGATCTGCAGGATACTCTTCCCACCCCAGCTTAGTTCGCAGCGGTAATACCTAGATCCAGAACTCCCATCCACTTCGCAACGCCCTATACATGTGAGTGACCTGTGAGGTGCGGCTCATACCCATGCTCCTTCTCCCAAGCCGCGTGCGGCTTGCGCCCATAAGAACTTACCAAGGTCCCCATGGCGTGGAGGGTTCCAGAATAGACCCAAAGTCTTCTGACCATCGATACCCATAATCAGATTTTGCATTCCAAAGCTCAGAAGTAAATGTGCCCACGTTTCCAAAGAAATACTCATATCTAAATTCACCATGCATTTCAACACACATACGAATTTGGCTGTGGTGTAATTTGAGTGCATTGCAGAAGTTGGCCACGCAAGATTTACCCGCGTAGGACGAAACATTGAGTATTATCAGCTCGATTTTTTCCAGGGCTGGCGAAGATGCAGGAATATTGCAGTGGGACGAACCATGCCAGTCAATCTTCAAGACACGCGGCTTGAGCAAATCGGTTGTTTCGATTAGCCGATTGTTTTGGGCTCCAGCATGTTTGATGTATAACGTATCAACTTTCAACTGCCATGGTTTGTTCTTGATGTCCGTTAGTACTTTATATGGGACATCTAAAGAGCCCCAGAGCAACTTCACAATGTAGACGAACTGCAGATTTGGGGCCATTGGAAAATCAAGTTCGTCGGGTCCCTGCATGTCAAAGTCAGTGAAATATGGCAATTCGCATATTGAAAGTATCTTTAAACCAGGGAGGTGACATTCAAGGACCCTCGAAAATTCGGACCAGATTTTCAACACCAGATGTACTGTATTGGCCAGTAGATCTTCACCACCTTTTTTGGAGCTTCTCAATCTGCTCGATATTTGCGAATTATTGCGGTTTCCTCGTGTTCTGTCGAGATTGGGGTCTGTGCCACTATACATGAAAAATGTGGTCAAAATAAGTCTAGGTAGAGCAATCTGTTCGCTCGTCAGTCGGCGCACTAATCTCCATCCGCTTCTACTGCTTATATGTGAAAGCTCAATCGACGCAATAGGTACATGCTGGTATCTATCGATCAAGGCACACAACTTGTCATTAAAATCGACAAGGCCGTCGACTTTGCAGATAGATAGAGCTTGGAGACTGCTCATAAAAGTATCACCCGATATCAGCTGGTCAACTACATTTTTGATTGTTGTACCATACCCTTTCCAGTTGAAGCAAAACGCAATGTGCAGCCGCCGCACATGCCGCCAGGGTAGCATACGCAACAGGCGCACGTTCTGCTCAAAAAAACAGAGACCAGTGTAGACTATGTCATCTTCTGTAATACCTCCACCCTCACGGCCGTCTGCATCTATCCGTAAATTGCGCCATAACATGGGTGCGCATACTGCGTTGAAGAGCTGGCACGATAGTCGAATCTCTTTCAAATCATCAGCTGATGGGAAGTACCCGCAGATCTGTGATGCGACCTCTGGTGGCAGATTCTGCATGACTACGTTTAAAGCTCGAGCTAAGAAGATGTGATGCTTCAACAGAACATTTAGAATGGGGCCACGACTGACATTTATAGCCTGTTACGGTGGCTGCGGCGCGCCTCGTCTAATATAGTGAAACTCACCGATGGGGCCAACGCATTCTTCTTTTGGCTCGCTACGTACGCTCGGTATTCTTGGTTTGCCCGCCACGCTCGGTATTCGTACTTTGCTCGCTATTCTTCCTACGCCAGCTTGGCTCGCTGCTGTAACACCTAGCTGGCCCTACCATACACTGACCCGAAGGGTATCGACTCTATGCCGCATTGCACAGAGAAGTATATCACAAATTGTACATTAAGAATTCATTACGCTTTTTTTATATATAATTAAGCAGTAGCTTCAACTGGAGCAGCTTCTTCAGCAGCTGGCTCTTGTTTTTGCTGTTGTGGTTCGTCCTTAACGGTGTAGTCAATGACAGTTGGCTCAGCAACTGGGACATCCTCCTTTGGTGGGTGGATGTTGACGTAATCTGGCAAGGAAGACTTTGGAGCACCTGGCTTGGAGTCGGCAGCTGGGTCTCGCATAATCTTGACCTTAATACCCAAAACACCTTGTCGCAACAGAACGTGACGAGTAGCAGTGTCAATGAAGTCGAGGGCTGGTTGACCAGAGTGGATCATGAAACCGTCTTGGAACTTCATGGCCTTGGCTCGGGCAGCTCGGAGCTTACCAGAGATGACAACTTCGACACCCTTGGCACCGGATTCCATAACGTATCGGATAACACCGTAAGCAGCTCGTCGCATAGCCAAACCGTTCAGCAACTTGTATCGCAAAGATTCACATTGGGCAACGGCAGACAAACCTCGTTGTTGGACTCGTTCAGCAAAGATGGCAACAGCACCGTCGGCGAACTTGAATCGCTTTTGGACCAAAGAGGTCAATTCTCGGATTCGTCGACCGTTTTCACCAAGAACAGATTGGGTGTGGGTGGCTCGGACAACAATTTCAGTCTTGCTTGGGGTCAATCGCACTTCGACACCGGAGTATCCTTCTTCAGCCAATTCACGGGTGAAGAATTCGTTAAGTTCGGCGTACAAGACACCATCTTGGACGTGCTTTCGCTTTCGAGAAATGTTGGTAGCTGGCATTTTTTTGTCGTGTGTGATACGAAGAGGAAATTTGGTGGTCGATTGGAATATTCAATATCTGTTGAGTGGGTGCTGCGCGCGCATCCCATTCACACTCTAGCAGGCCAGCTGGGTGCGTGGGTTACCCAATTGGGAAGTTGGGCGGAGAGTGTTGTGACTGCGTTTTCGTTTTTGGAAACCCCGCGTGCCGATCGCGTGCGGGCACAGCGAAGCCGCAGAATCTGCGACGATGCGGCGGATCAAGGCGAACCTGCTAGTCAATGCACCTGAAGCCTGATGATGCCAAGCATACTGAACGTGGCGAAATCCCTTCTCTCGTAAGACGCACTGCGTGCAGCTTTTTTTTTTTGCTCGCTTCGCTCGAGAAGTGCTCAGTATGATGGGGCTAAGCGGCTCACCGACCTGTCGTGACCGAATCACGTATCGCCGCACCGGCACTCAGCATACCAAGCTGAGATCGAGCGAAGCGAGCAAAAAAAAAAAAGGCGGCACGCAGTGCGTCTTACGAGAGAAGGGATCCTAATGAACGAGCCGCACGGGGCGCTACCCTGTGTCGATTAAAGCGGCTCGTTTGCCGCACCGCTTGAACGTTTTGCCAACATCTAGAAGGTGTGGAGCTTTTCTCGAGGACTATGGGCGATTGATATCAAGCGATCGTAAGAGAGTGTGAACCGACCTGAAGGATGGCCATACCGCCCATACCGAGCGTAGCGAGCAAAGCAAAAAGCCGAGCGCAGCGGGATCCTTATCTCGCATTCTCATCATATCAAGCGCAGCGACCAGAAGAACCAGACTCATCCGGCCGGATGCCAATGCCCTGTTGGAATGCCTTGCGACGAACGGTGTTGCATCATGGCCGCGCCGCATAGGACGTCAGCCCGCGTTATCGCTGATTGGGTTGCCGGTGATTGGACCGCCCTAGAGCATCAAGTACCAAGCACCGGTCGCCATGTCTCCAGTTATCGCTATTGGATGCAGCAGAATCAATGCTTGATTATTGCATTCAAAGGGTTCAAATTCTACATGAATAGGTACCAACCGCCCGGATACCGCTGGTGGCGCCTAAGTCAGGAACACCCGCCTGTTTAGGACCCCGCGTCTCACGCTAAAGCAGCAGGCCAAAACCCTCCACCACGTTCCATCTTGTTGTAATCACTGCAACTTCTTTTTTTCAGCTACCCCTCGAACAATGCCGACCTCCGCCACTTCTTTTTCCACGGGCATGATCCTGTCTGGTATGTCGCATTTCACACGGACATCACTAACATCCAGCCACCTCGTTTGTGCTCGGAATTCTATATAGCAACTGGCCCTACGACTACAACACACTGTGGGTCTCCAACCCACCGGCTGAAGCATTTGTTCTGTCACTGCGTCATTACCAGACCTGGGCAACAATGCCTCGATTCCTGTACCATGTGCTTCATTTCATCATCGGACTCGGGTTTGTGGGTTTCTTTGTGAAGCTGTACAAGCCTAGTGAAAGTAACAAGCTGTTCGATGGTGGCAGCTTGTTTTTGTATGTCATTAGCGTGGCCATCTACTTGACAAACCTCAGACAGGGTGCCAATGCTGCCGTCGCCGGCGTATGGGGCGATGTCGATGAACATACTGGTATCAATGTCATCGCCGCTTCCCAGGTCATGATCGTGCTCACCTTGTTGGGTGTCGTCGGCCTTCAACTCGGTCAATACTGGGCGGAATGGGAAGACGCCAAAATCATCAAGCAGGCCGAACAGGAAGAACTCGCTGAAAAGAAACAAAGAGACAGTAAAAAGGGCAAGGAATCCAAGAAGAACAAATAGTCAATAATAACATTCGTATATACTTTATATAATAAATAAGGGTTGATGCTATGATGTATCTATTTCATACCAGTCGACTCGGCAAACTTGTTCAATATGCTTGATTTGGGGGCCGCCTCCGTTTCGTCAACAGTCAACGAATCGAAATTGATTGTTTTGGCCAGGTTGTCAGATTGACGGTTCGATCGGCGCAGAAAAGATGGTAATTCGTTGGTTTCCGCCGATTCATTGTCATAAGAAATGGACGTGTTCCCCAGCGGCTCAAAACTGCCATCTGCAGTAGACGTCTCCACCAACTGCAACTGGCTCTCGTCTTCGTCTTCATCTTCAGCCATATCAGTCGCCAGCTCAGGAATTCTACGATCTGATAACTTGGATGGCGAATGCACACGGCTGGGGGTGGTGCTAGCTGATGTTGCCGTGGAGACCGGTGAGTGCGGCGGGGTCTTGATACGGTTGAGCATGGAATTCATGTCGGCGTCCGAACGACCAAACAATTCAGGCCACCATTTGACATCCTTTGGATTCGGCAACAGAATCTCCGATTCCTCGGTCTCTGGAGAATATTTCGGATTGATGAAATCCTTCTTTCGAGCAAGAAAGTAATCCCATACAGACCGAGTTCGACTCGACACCTTAGCCTCTATCCGCTCTCGTTCGCAATTGTACAGAAACGTGCCATATTGACACGAGTAGTTGTGGTACAGCAGCCGGCGCAAAAACCGCTCGTTATATTCAAATTGGTCTGGGAACTGTCGGATCATCTGGTACACGCAATCGAGGAATTGATGAAACACCGGCGATGTGTACTTTATATGTGATTGTTTGACGATCTTCTGGCTCATCGAATTGAACACCTGTTGAGCCTGGTTGTTGTTTTCACCGACTTGCGTGAAATGCTTCTCGCTTGATAGGTTCCCCGATCTCTCTGCAAACCGATATCCAAATGAAAGCCAGTCCTTTTCAATCAGGATGATAAACCCGTCGATGGTACGGAAATACGGATCTAGGCAGATCTGAGACAAGCTTGACTCCTGCGAAGTGCGATCCCATCCGTCGGAACAATGCAAAAGAACGTGAGAAAACTGATAATGCACCTGCTTGGCAATAATGAGAGTGCCCTCGAGAACAATCGTCAGATGCTTGAGCCAGCTGGACCGATACAGCAGCTCTTGGGACGGCGCCATGGGGCTCACATCACCACTTTTCAACGCATCCACCACTCTATTCAACGAATCCCGCATAACATGGATGTTGTCGATTCCCAGATATATCTTCCTGGCGCTTTTGTAGTATTCCATGTTCTCGGTGCCGGCGCCTAGGGCTGTTTGGGCCATGGCGTTGGCGGTCGGTCGGGCATCGACTATGAGATTCTCTTGCTTAGCGCCGATGGCTTCGGGAACTTGCGTTGTATTGAAGATAGCAGAAACAAACTTCTCGTCTTGCGGAGATCGATTCTGCTTGATCCCTACCATAGGTTGGGCACATCTGGTGATTGTACAGTCGTTGAACCTGTGGTAGTATGTCAATGCCGGAATACGCGCTTTGGATCTATGCTTAACGCCGTAATTCAGAACATTGTCGCTGATAGCTTCTGGAACAACAATCTTCGAAGGATATGACGGACTGAATGCATAATCTTTGTTGAGATTGGTGAACCGCCATTTGTTTTTCGAAAACGCCCCCATTCGTTCAAACTCTCGTTCAGGACTATAAATCGTCCATCCGTTTAGCTTTTTCTCTAGAGAGCCCGGCTTGTACATGAAAGCATACAATTTCTCAACTGTCGCAACACACGTCAGCTTCATCACACTCTCAAAAACATCTCGTGAGGCCTGTTCAGACGTGAAATTCAGCGCCAAAAACGTGAAGTCCCGACATCGCAGTCTAATGGTTGAATGGCCCAAAGTTACGTTAAATACCCTTCGTTCTACATCTCCAATGATAGGATAACACAACCAGATCTCTCTATTCGAGCTTCCGTCTCGGAAAATCATATGATGCGTTGTCAAGTGCAGGGTGCCTTTTGTGGCGACCCCAAGACGTATTAACGTCACGTCCGGAACCTCTTTGGTTAGTTGCGAAGAGCTTTTCATGACGGTACCTTTGTAACCTTGATATGCTCCATTAATTTGGTGGGTTTGGGATACCTCTTTGACTGGAATATATCTATCGGTGATGTTTTGAAGTGGTGAGTGAAGCAAGCTTTGTGTCTCACAGCGGCAGCGTCTGATGGTAGCGAATTGAGGCAGAAGCGTTTAGATGGAGCTACCATTCTATGAAATATGGCAATACTTGATCAATTATTTGTCTTATTCCAACATTTCATGTCAGATTGTATTATTCTCTATCTCTACAGAATATTCTAAATTATATTAATATAAAACCCTCCGTTGGGCCCTTGACCAATCACAGCTCGTCCACACCATCAACGCTCCCAGCAGTCGAATTCCACCACCACCGAAAAACATCACCACTCATCCAAAAATCTTTCATCACCACCACAAATGTCCGCATCACACATCCCAAAGTTCTGGAACCAGCCGATTCGAGTATGTTGCTTATTTGGAGGATTACTAACCTTGTGCAGTTTCTTCGATACGCTTCCCACACCAAGCCACACTTTGTCGTGGCCATTGGCCTCGGCGTTTTGGCGCCAGTCGCCGGTCTGGTAGCTACCCCGCTACGACGAAAATATCTATATCCAGATGCCCCAGAAATCCCTACATCATATCCAAGTATGTTTATTCGTGTTCCATGTTCATTCATGCTCCATATTCCAAGGGAGTCGCTAACAGCAACGCAGTTCCAACTCGACCTCGTGAACAGTTGACCGGATATGACGACTAGCTTTGAAAAAAATACACTGCATTATTATTTACAAAAACTTCACAAATTCTACCACTTGTAGTCCATAGACGGCTTGATTTCATGCACTGGTCGCGATTGCAATTGGTGTTTGACCTTTCGTGACATCTCTCGGGTTCGCTTGTCTTCCAAGAACTTGTGTCGCGATTCTTTAGTCTTGAGAACAGCTCGGACATGCACAAATTTGTGCTCAATGACCCCGACTCGTCCTCTACCCTTGAAGTCCAATCGCTTGTAGTTACCACCGTCCTTACCAACCCAGATCTGATTCAAGTACAGATCGTCTGCGTTCAATCCCAATCGTTCAGCTTCCTTGATACCGCGGCTCAGCATCTGGCCGACATCTCGGGCCACATGCTTGGCACTGAAATGGCATTGAGTGATGGCTTCTTTGAGTTCCATGTTTCGCAGCATTCGCAGAAATGGATATGTCTTTTTAGTTGAGCCCTTGATTCGGTACGACTTGAGATAGACAGATGGCTCCAATGCTTGTAGTTCTTCTCGAGAGAGATGCAGTTTGTATTTCTTGCCGTCCAATTGGTATACTTTGGCCGGATCATAGCCACCAGATTCCAGTGCAACCTGGTACAGTTGTTGCTTCAACGGAGACAGCAGCTTTTCGGCCGCTGGGACACCACGTGGTTTGGTATAAGCAAGCACCTCCGGGTCGTGAATCAGCTGCTGATCACTCTTTGCAACGTTCATTTTCTTGGCGTCTTCTGGCGATGCGGTTTCGGCTCGAGACGAGAGTTGACTCAACGTCGAGTCCGGTCGTTCGTTATGTGTCGTCACATCACCAAACAAAGACCCGCTGTTGTTATTCTTATTGTTGTTGAATCGTGGAACGATGGCCGAGAATGATCTCGTCGCCAAGCGTATCTGTTGCTGTTGTGGCAAGCGCCGCGCCGTTATGAAGCTCCGTAGCATGGTGGTGGTGGATGAAAAAAAATTTGGTGTCTCATGAATTTGGGATCGCGGTGGACTGCGCAGAGCGTCGGCCGCGCTCACTCGTGCGGCGGCCAGCAGCGTAAGCCTCAAACGCAGCTGGGGCATTGATAGGCTGGAAAGTTTTCAAAGCCGGGCACTGGAACTTCAACACCGTTCTTGTCAGTGTATTTGCCGTCATTGCTCACCATGTGGAACTGGCTTGTATCAAGATTCGGACGGTAAAACACCAGGTAATGGCCGGTCAACTGCACGGGCTTTGGCGGCACATTCAGCACCAGCTTGGATGGTGATGCCATTTGTCGTGATTGTGACTGAGGTTGCATATGTGATGGAGTTTGGGACGTTGTAGCTGAGATTGGCACTGTGAAAGGTGATGGTGTCTCAGGGTCCGGATGGCGCATGGATTGAGTTACATCTTGATGGTATTGATTAAAGTCGGAATATTCATATTGTGGCATGCTTGTCCATTCCAAGTTGAAGTTACCAAGATGCGATTGGTCAAAGCTCCCAGAAAAATCGTCGAATATTGCCTGCTGCTGCTGTTCGTCTTGGATCTTGTCTGGATAAAACCCCTGCCATTCGCTTTGATCCGAATGATACATCTGAGAATGTTCTGCTGCAGGGAACGAATATGGACTGGTCATTGTTTTTTCTTTGTTTTTGGGATCGGGTCTCAAAACTAGCTTGTAAGAGGATACCACACGTCTTATATGTAATGATGCTCTGGTATGGGGGAAGTCCTCAAAACGTGGAGACTACTTTTTGAGGTTCTCGGGCTGCATGCGCTAGTGCCGCAATTCAGCCAATCGGCAAGCGCAGCAGGTTCAACCATCTCATTCTAACCCATTTGGACCACATAAGTGCATGTGCATCGTGCACGGTTACTCTGTAGATAAAAATGCATTTGGGGGCAGGCCATGATCCTTCTTCAGGTGGCGATTTGTTGTAGAACCGAATACGGCGCCGATGTTTTTAAACCTTGACCAAATTGGGGTTGAAGCTTGTCCAGCCATGTCCACATCAATCAAAAAATGTACAGTTTATCCCTCTCAGCTGCTGAAGATAATCAGGTCCCGAATAAGCGTATACAGACCGATCGATGGTGTCGCTGTCTGTCTCAATCGCATCCGCAGCCGCATACGTCTGATCAATTAAAACACAGTTCATAATACGCTTCATAATACATACAAACTCTCTTTAGCTACTAAAGTCATCATGGTCCATTTCTCGGTACACGAACCAGAAGGCGATCGCCGAAACAACCCCAGCGATACCACAGGCGGCATAGGGCCAAATCAAGTATGGATCTTCCAGAGCCGGAGTCGCGGCTTCACCTATGGCGGAAGAAAGAGCATTCATGAAAAGGAAGATACCCATCACCAGCCCCTTCATCTTTGGTGGCGACCGAGCATATGCAAGTTCGTAGGCGGTGACATTGGCGAAGCATTCACCCATAGCCGACAAGGCGTACATCCACACTTGCCACCAAATACTCAATGGCGAGACACCATTGCCATCGTCACAGAAGGTAGCATAATATCCGCACGGAGAGGTCTTGTACACCCGCCACTGCAAGATTGCGCCCACGACCTGAGACAGTGCGGCGAGGAGGAAACCGACAGTGATCCGGCTGATTCGACCAAAATGGATGTTGTACTTTCGAAGCAATGGATAAACCACCAAGTTCAAGAATGGCACGAAAAAAATAATAGTTAATGGGTTGAAATTGGACAGCAAATCGTTTGGCGCTCCTTTCGTGGTCATTGATGAACCCTGAGAATTTTGAATGTTACCAATACCACCGTCATTCAAATTGAAGATTAGGAACCATAAAAACACTTGGCATGCGACAATAGTTCGACGCACATCGTCAACGAACTTATCGTCCCAGTCGATTTCTTTACCGCGAACGGTGGTGATGCCCTTCTCAGCCAGCACTGATGGCTTGGCAGCATTGAAAAATGTCTTGGTACCGAACTTCAAAAAGCCAGCATGTTTGAACCCCAGATACAAAACTTTCAACACAATGCCTAAGTCGCTTCCTCCTGGTGCACGCTTAACAGTTCGTTTGTTGGCATACAGGAGCAAGGCTGGAAGCAAAAAGTAGACGATGCCCGGGAGCAGATAGGCCAGCCAGTAGCCAACGTCACGCTCGGCATAAGTAGTGGCCAGCCCAAAGAAAGCGCCAACATTGATCAATGCATAGAACGTTAGAGAGATCTTCTGGATAGTAGATTCAGGGTCGACAATCACACGTTCTCCAGACTTTAAAGTCTTGACGTACTGGTGGCGGTATGGATACTGATCAGCAACAGTGGGCAGAATGTTACTTTTAAACAAACCAGCGCCAAATGCTAGAACAAGCATGCTGATTATGAATGGTGGTAGGCCGTGACTAGCTTGCAAAACCTTAGGAACAGCACCTATTACCATGATGAGATGGCCGAGCCCGCCCAGCCCCACGCCGATACAGATGGTCTTGAATCGGCCGAGTTTGACATCGGCAATCCAGCCACCCAGAAGCGGGACAGTGTAAGCCAAAAACGTAAATAGCAGTGTCAATGCCGATGAAGCGGTCAGGCCGTTGCCTAGTGCACCAGCCGTCTCTTCCGAGCCTCGTGGAGGAGCCCCAGCACCATTACCACCTACTGGCAGCGGGAATTGAATAAAGTTTCCAAACACATTGCTGCATCCGTAGTAAGAGGCTCTTTCGGCGAATTCAACGGCGCACAAAAGGTACGCAAGTTTAGGCACAGAGTCGGCGACTTTTCGTAAGGTCTTCGATTCTTCTTCAGTGGGCTCCTCGTGCCCTTCTGGGATGGCTGGCCCAAGTGAATCTATGTCAGTGGTCTCAACCACGACTCCGGCGTTTTTTTCGTCAGTCTGACGTTCAGCGTCGGTGATACTGGAATTAGACATTCTGTTTCTCAACTGTAACTAGATCGTTCCACTCGAGTTTAGGTGGAATCACCAGCTAGGTTATATACGTGACGGCAACCACAGCGATCATCCATTGCTGCCAAAGATCATCGCAATTGGATGCACATTTTAGGCCATTATCAGTGCCGTACGGCACCAAAACGAGTGTCGTTCAAAGAAGATTAGAGAGTGGGGAGATTTAATGAGAGGGCGGTGGATTTCAAGAGTGGAACTGCATGTTGTCTTGCTGGCTTGTTCTCAGTGTGCATGAATGATAACATCCATGCATACTATTAAAACGCAGAGTTTAAAACTATAAACTGACCAATAGATTTTGTTTTAATTTCCATGTCACCGGCTATATGAGCCCAAATGCCGGAAGCTGGAATCTCCAACAAGTCATCATCGTCGCTGAAGATTGCCAGCTTGGCAACGTCTCCTAGGTAACGCTTATCATCGTACGCAGCACTAGAGATCACGACAGCATCGTGTTTTATGAGTGCGGAATATTATTACCCCGTAGATCTTTACTCTGTTTTACCAAGGCGAATTAGCATTCCAAGACCGGCGGATTAATAGCCGCTCGACTGTCTGTTACAGTTTTCTGGTTTCCCCGTCATCTGGTTCGTTGAAATTACCAAGTTTGGTCGCTGATATATCACGATTATTTGCAGCAGCTCAAGTGAAGCAGGGCCCTACGTAGAAATCATCATGGATTCCATGCTCAACGCGGGGAGGGCTCCCTAAAGCCTGGATGATCCATGGCTGCAGCCCCCTATCAATTGATCAAGACCCAGAGCTGCAGAATCATGGCAGTTCAGATCAGCTCCAGTTGTCAATTGGCTACTTGAAGGTACGTGGCCGCCTCTACGCCTCTTGTGTGACCATCATGTCTATCTAAGGAATAGATCTCCGCCGCACTCAGACTGCCGCACATTAAAACACGTTAGCGGCTCCAATCTTTCTTCGAACGAGACAGCGCATTAGGTTGAGTTTCGGGAAACAAAATCCAATCGCACTGAGAACACATTATAAGTTTCGGGTAGTAATATGATAGTAGTATAGCGGACAAAGGGGTAAGCAACGCTCAGTGAGATAACATATCACTGTAACACTGGGTGCTTGAGTTCGGTCTGGCCGAGATGATCGACGACTCAATTCTGTCCACGCGCTGCATCGAACTGCAGCTAGCTAGCCACCGTTAGGTTTTGGGTGTTATTTATGGATCTTGCTTAACGCAATCAGCCGACCTGATAACGACATTTTTTGACTTTCCCAGAGGCCCTGTGCATGAGAGATCATTACACTATTTTGTACCACCAATGCAATATTTTTTTTAATTATATCGGGCCTGAATCCTGACGCATTACGCTTCTCAAGCATCTGAATTAGCCTACCGTCTAGCAAGAACATGCTGTCATTATTAACAATCTAAATTAGCCTACTGTTTAGCATGAGCTGCCATGACCAAGACAGGGAGCGACGACTACCGTCCCTGAAAGAGGGGAAGTCTAATCAAATCAAGAATGTCTCAGTGTCAGGGCATGCAGGAGATCGAGCTTTTCTTGCGTGCTATCGGCAACTCGGATCTATCCTTGTGCTTCCGCCGAGCAACCATTTCATGCGCCAACCCCACTTGATTATATTAGAGAATGCTGTGCACGGCGCCTAATGCGATGATCGAGCCCATTATCAACGGTGCAATAGATGAGCTATGGAAAGCTATAACCGGGGGTCTGGCTTATCCGCGGGTTGCCAAGCTGTTTTTCTATGTCTGCAACAGAACTTTAAACATTAGTAGGGTCGTGAGAGGTTCTAGAGGTTTCATTGATAGGTTTAGGCACAAGCATACTAATAGTCGACCCGTATGTACACAGGACGATCAAAGGCAGTAGTATATACACAGGACGATCAAAGGCAGTAGTGTATACACAGGGCGATTAAAGGTATTCATGAGTCCACTATTAATTCTGCTCTGACCTGCCATCCTGATCCATTACAGGGAAAGCACCGGAGAGAGAATAGGATACAACCCCACGTTGATTAATACAAAGCGATGACTTCTGTAATGCTTTTTCTTGTAGTTGTCCCAATATCTCAACAACTTCTGTATGGTAGTTCCCATCTCCCAAGGTAGCCACTGCTGGTTGCAGCTTGCATTGTCTTTAGTAGGCCAAAGGGCCAACTCTGATGATCAATCTTCCTTTAACTAACCTTAGCACCACCTAATGAGCTTGGCACCCCAACACAAGATCTTGGAGATTCGATCTGAAAGACACTCACTCAATCCGTGATGTCAATCTGAACCTTCACTGGATCCGAAACTCTCGTTGTTCTCACTTCGTTCGGGCTACCGACTTTTCAACCCCAGCGAACGATTCCATTGATTTTTCATCCAAACAAGCTCCGGACCGGCCCATATTGGCACTTTCAAACTCCAATAAACGAATTCATTGATGTGAATAAGCCCTCAAATCGTTATGCCCACCGTATCCAGCAGGGTGGAGCGTTGAGAGTCAGGTCAGGTTCAGCCTCGGCTGTCTCAGATTCGCAGGGCGAATGAGAAAGTGTGGGGAAGACGGCTAAGGATCCTTGTCTCGGCAACCAAACTTTCAAACGAGAATCGATGCTGCTTTTATCGTTTTTATCGATCATCTAAGGCGTAGAAACGTTTACCTAAAATCATTGAGTCGTTTCCCATATATCCATAGACATAACAACGACTCAAACTCTGATAGCTCTGAGGTTCCAGATTCTCGGGTGATTGGTCCGAGAAAGCGTGCAGAATCATGTGCATAACTCTGCTCAGATTTTGCGGATTTTGGATCATGCAAACTTTGGAGCTCTACCCCTCCCGGTGCCTTCATCTTGTCTCAGCCCCACCAAGAAGTAGCAATAGGCCGCGGGTGTGGCTTTGGTCTCAGTTTAATACGGTACCAAACAGACTGTTTCCTCCTCGGTATTTAGACGGCAATGAATATGAAAGACACAATACAAGCATTAGCCGATTCGAGATCATCCCGCCGACACCGGGGTTTGCGACGCGATGCTCTGAAGGTAAAAGGCTAGGATTGTCGTAGCCTTGGCAGCCACATCCTTCAGGGAAATAAAACAAAGATCTGTCATCGAAGTTCAAAGCTTAAAAGAAATCATTTTCAGACCTTTAAGCATAAAGGGCAATTGATATTGTCGAGAAAAAACAAGAAGATTTTCTAGCAAACATGAAGTTCTCGCTTTTTGGCACTATTGGCCTCCTTGCTTCATATGTGGTGGCTTTTCCACTAGCCGCTAGAGATGGATCTCCGCTGCTACCATCTCAAGATCCGTTTTATGATGCTCCAGATGGGTTTGAAAGTGCAAAGCTGGGTGCTATTCTTAAGCATCGAAATACCCCAGCAGATCCCGGCGTCTTGTTTACTCATGCCAACTTGGCAGGTGCATACCAGATTATGTATCGAACCAGCAACAGCTCTGGTGGACCAATGGTTGCAGTGACTACTGTGCTCGTACCTCACGATGCCGACTTTACCAAACTATTGTCGTACCAGGTAGCTGAAGATTCTGCTTCTGCTAACTGTGCTGTATCGTACGCTTTGCAATCTGATTCCAGTGTTCTGGCGATCTCGAGCCAAATTGAGATCTTGCTTATGGAAACGGCCCTCAACCGGGGCTGGGTGGTTGTGACGCCAGACTATGAGGGCCCGCAGTCTGCTTATTGTGCCGGCATCCTTTCTGGCCATACTACATTGGACAGTATCCGAGCTGCCTTGCAATCTGAAAGCTTCACTGGCATCCAAAGCGGCGCACAAGTAGCTCTGTGGGGTTACTCGGGTGGTTCTATGGCAGCGGGCTGGGCGTCTCAACTCGCGCCGCAGTACGCTCCGGAACTGAACCTTATCGGTGCGGCGCTGGGTGGTGTGGTGTCTAATGTGACTACTGTAGCAGAGAAAGTCAACAGCGGTCCATTTGTTGGATTGGTATTTGCCGGTATACTTGGTCTAACTCAAGAATATCCTGATTTGGGGACTGTGGTCAACGAATATCTCGTACAATCAAAGGCTGATAAGTTCAGAAGTGCAGGCACCACATGCTTGCTACAGACGGCCACAGACTTCCTTGGCCAAGATATCTACAATTACTTTACAGTGGGAAGCCAAATTTTTAACGAGCCTACTGCTGCGAAGGTGCTGAATGAAAACACCATGGGCAAATATGTTCCCGAGATACCGTACTTTGTATACCAAGGTGAGTTAGACGAGGTTTCTCCAATTGGTACAACAGAGAACCTGGTCAATAGCTTTTGCTCTCGGGGTGTCGATATTCAGTTCAACAAAGATATGACTGCTGAGCATATTGGTGAAGCGGTGCTCGGTGCTGCTGATGCCATTCTGTGGCTAGAAGACCGATTCAACGGCAAGCCAGTGCAAAAGGGATGCCAGATTAATACCAATTTGTCCAATGCCTTGAATCTAGGTGCTATTGAGGTGTTTGGTGGCACGATCTTCGACATTTTGGTTGATTTGCTTGGTAAATCTATTGGCCCGAACTCGTTTTAGGATTTGTTTTAATAAAAATAGATTTGCCTCTCTCGCCGGCCACGATCACCCATGGTCGACCGCCTTTATGCAGGATTCCAGAATCAGCCGCGCGTACCTGAGTATGACTCTCTCGACAAACGAATGTGGTTATGCGGTCTTACCTGTCAAAAGTACCGTACTATATCAAGCTTGGCACAGTTGAGCGTGCAGAACTGAATAAGAGCTCCGATGTCTACCAGAACAAGCGCCATCAACCATCGCGTACCAACAGCTTTTCTATCTGTTGCATACATTGAATCTCGACAAAACGTTTGTTGGAGGTGGAGAAGATGGCTTTTTGTGAGGGACCCGTTTCCGGCACAACCCGTACCCCACATGTCTCAGGGTGTTTTGAGATCTACCAAAAACCAAAATGCGGGGATACCCATTCGCCTGCCTCGGCGTACCGTGATGCCTCCCTCAGACTTTTTAATTGCTTGTCTGCATTTGAATGAACTGACTGCGTAGTCGTACTCACAGGATTCTGCACATGCTTGGGGTTTTCGCATGTAAATAGACCAGGCCGAAATCTCCACTGGTTCCCCCACCCCCGCATCTGCTATACAAGTATAAAGGCTTTGGTTGATCTTCCAGAAAAGACAGACCCTGCAAGCTGAATATCATGAAGTTTTCGCTTATTGGCACTGTTTCGCTCCTTGCTTCGTATGTGGTGGCTTTTCCACTAGCCGCTCGAGACGGATCTCCGCTGCTACCATCTCAAGATCCATTTTATGAGGCTCCGGATGGATTTGAAAGTGCAGCGCTTGGAGCTATCCTCAAATCCCGGGACACCCCAGTAGATCCCGGTGTTGTGTTCACTCACGCCAACTTGGCAGGTGCATACCAGCTTATGTATCGAACCAGCAACAGCTCTGGTGGACCAATGGTTGCAGTGACTACTGTGCTCGTACCTCACGATGCCGACTTTACCAAACTATTGTCGTACCAGGTTGCTGAAGATTCTGCTTCTGCTAACTGTGCTGTATCGTACGCGTTGCAATCTGATTCCAGCTTGACCGCAATTTCAAGTCAGATTGAAATTTTGCTGATGGAAACGGCCCTCAACCGAGGCTGGGTTGTGGTTTCGCCGGATTATGAGGGTCCTCAAGCTGCGTTTACTGCTGGTGTGCTTGCAGGGCACACTACTCTTGACAGTATTCGAGCCGCTTTGCAATCTACAAGCATCACTGGTATCCAGAGCGACGCTCAGATCGCGCTCTGGGGTTATTCCGGTGGTTCTCTAGCTTCTGGCTGGGCAGTTGAACTCGCGCCGCAGTACGCACCAGAACTTAACATCGCCGGTGCGGCGCTTGGCGGGCTGGTTCCAAATATCACTGCCGTTTCTCTTCAAGTCAACAACGGTCCGTTTGTTGGGCTGGTATTCTCCGGTATCACTGGTCTCGGACAAGAATACCCTGCTTTCCAGGAAGTGATCGATTCACAGATTATCCCATCGAAGGCCGCAGCGTTTGACAAGGCTGCTACTCTGTGCCTTGTTCCAGATGCTCTCACCTACCCGGGACAGAACTTTTTCGACTACATCCAGACCGGTGAAGCAATTCTTAACAATCCTACTGTAATTCAAGTCCTCAATGAGAATACTATGGGCCAGAATGTGCCGAAGGTTCCATTGTTCATCTATCAGGGAAACTTGGACGAAATTGCTCCAATCGCGGCAACTGAAATTTTCTATGACCAGGTTTGCGCCAAGGGAGCAGACGTCCAGTTCAACAAGGATCTCACTGCTGAGCACATTGGTGAGGCAATTTTCGGCGCTGGTGACGCTATCTTGTGGCTCGAGGATCGATTCAATGCCGTAGCAGTTCAAAAGGGATGCAAGACCAATACCAATTTATCCAACGCGTTGAACCTAGATGCCCTTGAAGTGTTTGGTGAAACCATTTTCTACATCCTGATTGACTTGCTAGGCGCACCAATTGGCCCTGGCGTCTTATCTTAATGATTTTTATACGGTTTATAATAACCAAGTTTTTGTTTGTCAATTGATGTTTTGTAAAGTATGTAACCTTGGCGTTAGGTTGTTCGGAAAGGTTTGAGCTTTTTGCTGTGAGACACCTGTCGCTCCATATTTCAGAGTACCAGCACACTGTGCTGCTAAGTATCTACTGGGGGTCTTCAGAAGACAGTAGATGATCCATGTGTCCCACGTTCTAGTATCTCGAAGAATTCCACCTGGCTACAGACCATCAACGGTAAGACGAGTAGGATTGTAGCCCAATCCAAACTGCTGATGTGAAATACGGCGATCGGGGACGATCCTACCAATTCGTCGTACATTGAGGCTCTCCTCTCCAATTCTGGCCGTTGTGTTTACTAGGATCAGGACAAGTCAAATCCAACCAATTTTTGGCTAGTTAGCTTTTTCTTGAGCCGCTGGAATTGTGGTTCTGATTCCACTTGAACGCACTCATAAAAGCAAAAGTTAAAAAGCTCAAAACAAACAACAAAAACTCTATTGATCTAAAAATTGATGGAAGATTTAAATTACGGGTACCGCGGGCTTCTATGGGTAGATCAACATTTGTTTACAGGCCAGTCCAGATGGATCGTCGTAGATTACGCCCGATCGGTCAGGTCAGAAATTTGGGGGGCCGCGTCAGCCTTGCCGAGTTCCACAATTGCTTACCAAACTGGTCCTCCGATGCACCGACCACCTGGTACCTTGGATTAGGTCTGACCAATTGATAGATCTGGCCAATTGATCAGTTGGTACCAGTTGGAATATATATGTATATATAAAGACCGCTCGCAGATCTTTTTGACGAATCCCCGAGAAGAAATATCGTCAATTAGTAGTACAGTATCGCACGAAAGGGCATGAAATTTGCATTTGTTCAAACCATTGTATCGCTGGTGTCGCTAGTAGTGGGATTTCCACTTGCGGCTCGGGACGGCGGCCCACTGCCGCCATCGCAAGACCCGTTTTATAAGGCGCCTCCAGGGTTTGAAAGCGCGGAATTGGGTGCCATTCTGAAATACAGAAGACCACCCTCAGATCCCGGACTGGCATTCGTTCATGCCAATATCAAAGATTCTTACCAGATCATGTACCGGACGAGTAACACATCAGGTGCACCCATCGTGTCAGTGACGACAGTGCTAATACCCAACAACGCCGACTATTCCAAGCTTTTGTCTTACCAAGTTGCGCAGGACTCGGCATGTTTCGACTGCTCAGTCTCATACGCTATTCAATGCGGATCCAGCCCGAAAGCAATAGGGAGCCAAGTGGAAATCTTACTTATGCAAGTCGCCCTCAACAAAGGGTGGGTTGTGGTGACCCCTGATTACGAGGGCCCGGATGCTGCCTTTACCGCTGGCATACTTGCAGGCCACACCACACTGGATAGTATCCGTGCCACACTGCAGTCTGGGAATTTCACTGGTGTTGATAGCAATGCACAAATCGCATTATGGGGATACTCTGGAGGGTCGCTGGCGTCTGGATGGGCATCCCAACTTCAGCCGCAGTACGCACCAGAGCTCCAGCTTGCCGGTGCGGCTCTCGGAGGATTGGTTCCGAATCTCACTAGTGTGGCGCTTAAAGCCAACATGACACCATTCGTCGGGTTGGTATTTTCAGGCATTACCGGAATTGCAAGAGAGTATCCCGAGTTCCAAGAAGTGATTGATTATGAGATTGTTCCTGAAAAGATGGCCGAGTACGAGCTGGCCGCTACAGCATGCCTCCTTCAAGCACAGCAGGATTATTCAGAGCAGAATTTCTTCAATTATGCCAAGAGCGGCGAGGGCCTTCTTACTGATCCAACAATTCAAAGCGTGCTTAACGAGAATTGTCAGGGCCAGCATGTGCCCGAATGCCCCTACTTTTTCTACCAGGGCCAATACGACGAGATTGCCCCTATCCAGGCAACCGAGATCCTGTACGACACTTACTGCGCTCAAGGCGTGGATATACAGTTCAACATAGACCTCACTGCTCAGCATGGCGGTGAAGCCATCATGGGTGCGGCTGACGCCGTGATGTGGCTCGAGGACCGATTCAACGGCTATCCAACACAAAAGGGGTGCGTAACGAACACGAACTTATCAAATTTGCTGAACCTTAATGCCCTGAATTTGTTTGGAGATTCGATTTACTCTGATCTGGTGACCCTGCTGGGCCAGATGGACAGCTACAATGCTACTAATATACTCTAATGTTGTCCTGTACTAACTTTATACGTTTTATGAATATCTATCTATCCAAGCTTATCGATCGTAGCGAGCAAAAAAACAAGCTGAGCGCAGCGATAGATAATACCTGAGAGAATCCTGTGCTCTGCCGAGTCATTACACCGCTGAAGTGTATGGAGCATTTAAAATAAACTTTGATGGGGTATGGATCCGCCGCACTAGGCTTTGCCAAGCGCCTATATGAGGTCTCCCAAACCACGCGCCGACCACACCCGCGACACGCCGACACGACACGAACTCATCAACAATGGCTCTCAATGAGCAGAAAATATACGACCTGCTGACGCGCCTGGTAGATGGTGCAGCAGGGCCAGGCGTGGATGCGAATGCACTCACGCAGCAGTGTTGGGATAGACTGGTGGAGGTCGAACAGAGCCAAGAAGAAGATGGATATCGCGACTATTCCGACCTTCAGCATATCTCGACATTGATTTTCGACCAGCGTATGAGCCTTTATAGCTTGCATGGCTAATAAAAAACAGTGGAAACACAGAATGGAGCGCGTTTCTCGAATCTGGTGACGCGCTTGACCGGTTTACAAGACCAGGGCGTGATTCGACGACCGGCCGAAATGATTCATTTTTTGCATATGCTTGGAAACGCCAACGAGGACCAAGATGACGACGGAGAGCAGATCACAGACCAGATGAAGTATATGGGTCTTCATCGCATACCCGAGGATAGTGAGCTAGGGGAAGGTGTGGAGGGTTTGATTCGGCAGCTGCATCACGACCAGAATCCAAGCGACAAGGCAATATTACAGGACCTGCCCTATACGTTACAGGGGCTGAAATCAAGCAGCTTTGCATGGGGAGAAAAATTGAGGCTTGATCTTCCATCCTCAATACCGTTCCCATTGATGGGGCTACTAAATCAGTTACTGGAACCGGCATTACTGTATCGTTTTTTGAACGAGCATATTGAAAAAGATACAAGCGCTGGGCTCGTGAAACAGAGCTTGAACAGTGCTGTGCACTCGGAGTTGCAGAGCTACCTCACGCTGGTCGGCGTGGTAGAGAACCAGGTACGTCGTCAGGAGTCGTCCGCTGAGATGCGGATCACTCTTCGCAGATGCGTTGTGCTGCTTCAGGACGCTACGCTTGGACTACGACTATTGCATTCGATCGTCACCGAAAGCAAAGACATAGTCGGCGGACAGATATTGTCGTTATTATACTCATATACCTACAATGGTGACGAGTTTATCTCCAAGTTTTCCAACAGATTACTGGAGAAGATCTCCAAGCCGTTTTACGAAATCCTCAACCAATGGGTCAGCGGCGGGAATCTGGTAGACCCTCATAGCGAGTTTTTTGTCGAGTTCAGCGACGGCTCGGAATCTACCTCGACATGGAAAGGCCAGTTTTTCCATTGCGATATGGCCAAAGTGCCGAAATACATGACCGAGAAGATTGCTCATAAAACGCTGGAAATCGGCAAAACGCTGTATTTCTTGCGCACCGCCTGCGACGATGCGGCGTGGGTAGACCGCCGCCGCACCGACAACAAGACCGTGTACGACTACGCCGGGCTCGAAGAGCAAGTACAATCAGGCTATTCGCAAGTCGTGCAGCGGCTCAATACCGTACTTCGCGAAAACTTTTTCTTAGACTATCATCTCCAAGGACTCAAAGACTACCTGATGCTCGGCAAGGGAGACTTCGTGCAGGTACTGGTAGAGACAGTAGCGCCTATCCTAGACCGGCCCGCCAATCGTCTACTGCGGCATCATCTCACCTCGACTCTGGAAACGGCTATCAGAGGCAGTAATTCCCAATATGACCACGCCGAAGTTCTACAGTCACTGGATGCCAGAATGCTGGAGCTGGGCCATGGGGATATCGGGTGGGATGTGTTCACGCTGGACTATCGCGTTGAGAAGCCACTTGATGTAGTTATTCTCAACCGTGCTGCGATGACAGAATATCTGCGAGTGTTCAACTTTTTGTGGCGAATCAAACGAGTGTCGTTTTCGCTGTATTCTGGTTGGCGCCGGTTGGCCACAGGCGAGCGGCGCGTCCTGTCCAGTCCCAAACTCGCTCAGTATCAGCAGCAATGGCATGGAGTACGCGCCATATACCAGATGATGATGCATTTCATCAATGAGATGCAGTATTACATTACGTACGAAGTTGTCGAAATGGCGTGGACCGACTTGCAGCGCAAACTCAACAAGCCGCAGGAACAGGGGCTCACAGTCGACGAGATCATCAACGCACATCAGGCTTATCTCAGCCAGATCACCCACAAGGGGCTGCTCGGCGGCGGAAGTGCTCTGATGGGGGAACTGCACGAAATTCTCAAGACCATGCTGGCGTTCAAGGAAAGCATCGATGCGCTGTATGATACCGCGGTACGGCTCGAGCTCCAGCCGCAGCAGAGCCAGTCATTGCAGCAGAGGTTCGACACGGTGGTCGGCCGCATCGACGAACTCAAGCAGCAGTTCACCAAGTCGGTCACGCGGCTCGTCAGAGATCTGACCCGCCAGGACGACGCGGAGATGCGGTTTCTGGGCGTGCGGCTCGACTTTAACAGCTTTTATTCGTCGTCTCTTTAAGGCGTGCGGCTCGTCCGGCGCGTATTTCAACAGCGTTTACTCGCCGTCTCTTTAAGGGCGTGCGGCGGGTATTTCTACAGCTTTTATTCGTCATCTCTATTTATGTAGTATTATAAGTTGACAGACTTGAAGAACTTGTATGTGAGTTCCACGCCCAAGAAGGTGGCAGCGTTAGCTGGGAACGACCGAAGCAAAGCTGGGCCGATACCTGGGAAGAATGCCTTGAGCCCTCCCTTGGCGTAGATGCCTCGAGTGACTTGACCGATGGATTGCGGTGTCTCGCTCATTTGCAAGTTGGATTTGATTGTGTCGATAGGGAACACTGGGATCCACATGGCGGTACCGGCCAACCCGCCGGCCATGACGATGGCTCCCAAGCTCATGGACGTGTCTGCTGGGGTCAAACGTCGCTTGGTGTATTCATAAGTAGCAAAGTAAAGCGCCGAACCTGGACCATCTCGACACAAAGTAGCAGCAGAACCTTTGAACACCGATCGCAAACCACCAGTCTTGTATAAATGCTTGACCACGTCGAATGCACCGGTGAATTGTTTCTTGCCTTCGGCTGCCTTACCTTGACCCTGCAGTTGTAGAATGACCTTGACACGTTCGAATGGCGCGGCGATGGCGGTGGTCGGAATAGCAGATAGGAACCCAGCAGCGGAGATCTGTCCAATGCTCATTTTGCCTTGGACATTGGCTGCTGAACCTACGATTCGCTGACCAATGTCATAACCCCAGAAGGAGATGGCAAACATCGGAGTTACCCCTGCCAAAGGAGCAGCAACACCTCGATAAAGCCCACGGGCACCATCGGCCTTCAATGTCTTCTTGACGACATCGAGCATACCGTTATATTGGCTGGAAGTTTGAAGTCGCACCTTGACCAGGTCGAATGGATGGCCGACCAACACGGCACACACACCACCAAACCCACCAGCAAGGAACGATTTTGTTTGGCCCCAGATAGGATTATCTTTAGTACTTTCCAGGCTGATTTGCTTGGTCATTTCCTTGACTTCCTTGATATCGGCTGTGTCGCTCATTTTTTCGGTCATATAAAGTGTGAATGATGAAGAATAGAAAAGGGCCACGGTCGGTTAGTTATAGTGAAGTTTCACCTCGGCCAAAACCGTGGTGCGGCCGCCATCCGAGATACTCTTCACCACCCAGGCATATGATGGCCGGCCTGGCTTCCCCAGATCTGCCTGGGCCCAGCCATGGGGGCCCTGCTTCACCGGGTTGACCCCGGCCATTTTAGATGATAGCACCGACCGGACCAATGGGGATCCGGAATATTAATTAACCAAATACAATTACACAGCGACATTGCGTACACTAGGATTGGAATACATCTCCAACGACCGGTTACCCTTTCGTAGGAGATGTTCTATTGTGCCGAAATCCCGTTTGGCCAGATGCCGGTATTGACCAAACTCTTTACGGACCAATGCAATGAAATTTTGCCGATTTTCCAGTGGCTTCTGACGAGCAGCTCGGATACACTGACGATACAGCTTGATTACTGGAGCACTTAGTTAGATCTTGTATCTCAATATTCCGTACCATCTCTCTGTAACCCACTCAGCTTGACCATGGTTCGTTCGGTTGCTAGTTCTCACTCGCTCGGACCAAAGTCAAAGTGTCAACGGGCCGGTCGTTCGGGTCTGTTTTGACCTGGCCTATTCTTTGTAGCACGCGCATTCCGGAGGTGACCCGGCCAAAGATAGTATGCTTACCATCAAGCCACGGCGTCGGCGCCAACGTCAAGAAGAACTGACTGCCGTTTGTGTTTTTTCCAGAATTGGCCATAGACAGAATACCCGCTCCCGTATGACGCAGCTGCTTGGAAATCTCGTCGTCAAACTTGCCGCCGTAGATGGACTCGCCGCCGCGTCCAGTGCCGGTAGGGTCACCGCCTTGCACCATGAAATTGGGAATCACGCGGTGGAAGATCGTGCCATTGTAATAGCCTTTATTCACGAGCTGAACGAAGTTCTGGCAGGTTTTTGGAGCTTGTTGCGTGTACAATTCGATTGTGATTTCCCCGGCGCTAGTTTCGAGATTGATCTCGGTCGTCATGTTGTGGATTGTGGGTGGGAGAAATGAACATTTTTTTTTACACCATTCAATCATTCATAGAATAGAAGATGGGGATTCTGGAAAAGATCCAGCAGATTCAAGAGGAACTTGCTAGAACCCAAAAGAATAAGGCCACGGAATATCATGTTGGTCTCCTGAAAGGTAAATTAGCCCGATATCGACAGCAATTGCTCGAACCACCTCCAGGGTCATCATCATCACCCGGCCAAGGATTCGAAGTCAGCAAATCTGGTGACGCCAGAGTAGCATTGATTGGATTTCCATCAGTGGGTAAATCATCGTTGCTATCGAAAATCACCAAGACTGTTAGTGAAGTTGCCAGTTTCAGTTTCACGACATTGACGTCCATTCCCGGTGTCCTGGAATACAATGGCGCTGAGATCCAGATTCTCGATCTTCCCGGTATTATTTCCGGTGCTTCTGAAGGAAAGGGTCGAGGTAGACAAGTGGTTGCTACTGCTAAAACAGCCGATCTGATTCTGATGGTTTTGGATGCTACAAAGCCAGAGGATCAGCGACAGATTCTGGAGCGGGAACTTGAAGCAGTTGGCATTCGACTCAATCGAGAACCGCCTAATATCGCATTCAAAATCAAGAAAACGGGCGGCCTCAAGTTCAATGCCATGAGTCCACCGAAATATCTCGATGAAAAAATGGTTGCCAACATCCTGAAGGATTACAAAATCCACAATGCCGATGTGTTAATCCGTGACGAAAACGTGACGATTGATGATTTCATCGACGTTATCAATGCATCGCATCGGACTTACATCCCATGTTTATACTGTTACAACAAAATCGATGCGGTTTCTCTAGAAGAAACTGATCGAATTGCGCGACAGCCGCATTCCACGGTGATTTCCGTATCAATGGGGCTCGGGTTGGAAGATCTGCAGGACCGAATATGGGCAGATCTTTCACTGTTACGAATTTTCACTAAGCGAAAAGGGTCTCCACCAGATTTTACTGAACCGATGGTTGTTCGAACTCATCATAATAGTATTGAGGCGATTTGCGATTCAATCCATCGCGATTTCAAATCCAAGTTCCGATATGCACTTGTATGGGGAGTATCTGCCAAACATAGTCCTCAGAAATGCGGACTTTCGCATCAAGTCGCTGAGGGAGATGTTGTTTCTATTGCTACAAAGTAGTTTATTCTTCTTATTTACAAAATGCATTAGTCTATTTCAAGCCACCCCGCTTTTCCAAAAAGTCCTTGGCTTCGTTGATTTTCGTAGCCACGTATGGCGATCCACCTCTATCAGGGTGATTCAAAAGCATGATCCGTCGATGGGTGTCTTTGAGCTTGTTCTTGTTGAGTGTTGATTCTCGAAGGTTGAGAATCTGAAGTGCTTCCTTAGCATTCATCTTGGGTTCGAAACCACCGGTGAAATAGGCCTTTCCGCCTGGACCTGAACCTGGTCGTTTGAACATAGAACGGACCTTTTTCCTTTGTTAGTATTACAGCAGAAACATATCAACATACCAAGATGAAGGCAGTGGCGGCTCCGGCAGCTGCGATGACTGGATGATCCTTTGAATCTGTTAGCATCGAATCTCTCTGAAAGAATTTCGTACCGAAACAAAGCTCTCCACTTTGTTATAGATCTGCTCGCCCGTGCTCACTTGCGACTGGGGCTGTGGCTGTGACTGTGACTGTGACTGGTCCGACATTTGTGGTGGTTGGTGAGTTCGTCGTGTGCGTAGGCGGTTGGAAAATTTGAGTGTGGCGCTGGGATCATTCGGCGGGGAGGGTTTGACGAGGCTGAGCTGAGGCGGCGTCTACATCGGAGATCTCAACCAGCAGCCATATGAACGACTCGAACGAAGCCGTGCAGCGGGATTCTTTTTCTCGAAAGACCCGCTGCGCTCGGCCTTTTCTTTTGCTCGCTTCGCTCGAAATGCTTGGTATCAGAGGTTGGCGATGCGGCTCACTTGCTGACTGGAACCCTTCTCTCAAGGACCCGCTGCGCTCGGCCTTTTTTTTTTGCTCGCTTCGCTCGGCATGCTCATCAATAGAAGACAAATAAGAGATAGACAAGTGGTGGAGACATCGGGCGATCGAAGCGAGCAAAAAAAAAAAACCGAGCGCAGCGGGTCTTTGAGAAGCAAATGTCCGCGATCCAGCTAGTACATCCCTCTGTCGATGAGCATGCCGAGCGAAGCGAGCAAAAATAAGCCGAGCGCAGCGGGTCTTCGAGAGAAGAGTTCCCGCATATCGAGCAGAGGATATCAGGGACGTTGTCGCTGATCTGCATCAAAAAGCTTGTTTTTGTTTATCACGATCCATCAGCAAACGTTGAAATTAAGATTCTTAAAGTAGCTGCGCCTTGGCGTTATTGACATGCCCTTGCATCTCTGAGCAGCACATGCCAGGAAGGGGAGGCTGAAAATGAGCCGCGCCACCCAAGCGGCTCCACAACACAGCCCAGCCCCGCGGCAGTGCTAGCGCAAAGAAGCCTCTGGGGCCCCGGTACCTGATTCACCGCTAAATATGGCCATTGATGAATCGGGCCATATCCTCGGAACTGCGACAGCCGTCCCCACCGTCAAAAGTATCAAAACATCGGACTCGCCGTTCGGAGAACCGAGACGGCGGCCACCGGGTGCCGGCGGCCGAAAAGTGGCGATGCGGCTGGGCAGGGCAGGCAAGACACTGCTAACGGGGTGAATGCTCCCCACTATCTGGAATCGTTAAACTGTGGATCCAGGCTCATCAAGCTGGCTGTGACAGTTCTTCATCGTGTGGTACATGATGTCCCTTGCTGGGAAGCAGATCGCTTGGTGGTCCGGACGGCTTGGCATAAGCGTGCTACGTACTATCCACCTTGCATATATAAATAAGTTGCATTCTCACCCATCCATCCCCGTTCCCCCCACTGTCTAGTGAGACTACTAAAAATCCATGATATGAACGACCTTACGGACGAAGATCATCCATTCTGGCGGCGCGCTATATTTGGAGTGATATTCATCCCCTTGGCGCTTATAGCGGTGGTGCTAGTCGCTCCGCCAGTGCTGGTAGCCAAGCTGGTACTCAGCGACGAAACGTATGCACAACTCTTGAACGAGTTTACGGCCAAAATTGAACAGCGATTCGATCTCAGCCGATTCCGGAACAATGACAGCGAATCGGAGCCGTTGATGACTGATGCAGTCGAAACTAAACGAAAGAAATCGTCGTCGTCGTCGTTGTCATCGGCATCTTCGCAACATCGGAATTCCGACAGTAGCAACAGCACAATATCAATAGGCGATTCCAACAACAACAAGAAGACAAGAAAACAGAGCAGCAATGGAAAGGAGGAAACCAGACGAAAAAGCTCTGCTGGTGCTAAACGATCAAAACAGCATGTTTGACACTACGACGAGGCGAGAAAACAAGGGTGAACTAGACTCAACCCGATCCGACACGACCCGAAACGACACCCCACCGGATGAATGACCGGTGGATATAAGCATGAATAACAGTAGTATACTCAGTAAACTAATGCATTAATGACTAGATCTCAATTTTTTATAATTTTTTTATTGGCTTTTATCAAATCAAGTGTGGGGAATCGAAATCCTCATATCACCCCCCGCCGCAATGTTGAACCTCAAATAGTCATTCCATACCAGACTAAATTCATCCAGGCAATATCCCTTTTCTTCCTGTCAATCACAACTATCATGGAACCCAAAATCATCATTGGTATTCCTAATAAAGCATCACCAAAAGCTAACCGTATTAGACGCTGAGAAAGAGCATTACTATCGTGACTACCGTGCCGATCTGGGTATGGATCTGATTCTGCAGCTGGCAAAGTGCATCCGTCGCGGAACCATATTATCGGAATACAAGATCCATGATAGTCATCAAAGAAGATACTTTGTTATCAACGATAAGATGTACTTTTGTTCGTTGATTGTCATGTTTAGTAATGGGATGCATCCCATCCAACGCCTGGAACACCAGCCGGTTCCGGCTGGTTCAGCCAGGACGCCACGACGTGAGCAATGCTATATGATGTAGAGCAGGTTTGCGAAATCTACGTTTATTTTGGTTCTAACACTAATTTTAATTTTTTTTTCACTGTGGAGTGGGTCGATTTTGCTGTATATCGTATTGAAGGGTAGGGGGTGAGGGGGCAAAATTATATATGAACACATGCTGTTCCAGCCTCATCGAGCCCCATGGGCACGTTAAAAGGCAAAAATGCGCAGCGTAAATCCCAGTCCCGACTCATTTACGCTTGAATTAAATAATCTGCCGGTTGTTTTATTGCGGTTGTATTAAATGTGGGTAATATCGTCATCCTTTCATCCACATGGCGGGGAAGGATCCACCGGATCGGACTAGACTCGCGTTGGACGCAGCCAGCGCATCCTCCCCCCTTGTTATTTTGAGGCCAATCGAAACGATCTCAATGCAAGCAAAGCCTTTATGACGTAATTTGGGTGCTCCTCCTTAATGCAATTATTGGATAAGAACCAAGCTATAGCATTCAGCCAATGGTGGACTCGCTCTCCATGCCGGTTTGTGTAATCTTCGTTGTATTGCTGCCAAGCAGCCGCACGACGCAAATAAATAAATATATATATAGCCAGTCATTTGATCAGCTTTATGGACTTTTTAGTTCCAAAACTGAGCCGCCGTTTGGCATTATTGAAGAAGCCTTGTTTCGGTTTGATTGGCTCAGTTACAATCACCGGCCCTAGTTGTTCGAGCTTGACCGGACCTTTGATATGCCGCTTGGCATACACATTACGTACCATGTTTAGGCGTGAATTGGACACAAACACAGCTTCTCCTTGGACATCAATAGCCCACATTCCGTCGTGGAAGTTTACGAGCTTTTCAACCGTGTTGCATGGTTTGGATACGCTAATACGCCGCACCACCGACTGGACATGTTGGAGGTCAACTGCGTCCAGAGCATATGCATGAACCTTACCTGTGATCACGTTGACAGCAATCAATCCGACTCCGTCTATTTGGTTGCATGCCAGCATGAAATATTGTGATGTGTGGTCTGTGTTGACCGAATGCCATTTGGTCTCATTCAACGATCCAAATCGGTCTGCTTCAAGATGCAAAATTTCGCTCCATTGGATGGGTCCCTCATGATTAAACAGGCTGATCAATGGACATGCGATTAGTGTTCGGGTGAACACATGATAATGGAATAGATGGGTATCAGACATGTGCCAGTCGCCTGTATGGCCGTATTGTGCTCGTGCGTCGTTACGCAGAAAGTACGGACTTTCAATTTCGTGGGGTTTTGAAGCTATGCATTGTGCTGTCTGCATGTCATAAATATCAATCCGTTTACTGCGAATCATCAAGAATATATTCATGCCTGGACGATGCACAAATTGCGTATTCATCGGGAATTTTTTATCTGAAACCCACGATACTCCGTCAGGAGTAGCCTTGATGATTTGAATAATCTCGTCGCATCGATTCGAATGCACCAGAAACACTTCGTTTGTTCGAATGGAGTCAACTCGCAGCTTGTTAAATGTCGGATCCTCGTCGGGCCATCCTTCGTTGGTATCATAATCAAACTTGTCGCCCTTGACAAACTTTTTCCGACAGTCTTTTGGATCGCTGTCATCAATTAGATTGGCTGGAACTTGAAAGACTGTTTTCGGCCCCTTCGAATCCGGTCGGGTAACTTCAATTACCAATTTTTCACTGGGGCGATGGATCTCAACACACCCGGTGCCCCTCTCGACGTACTCGAACTTCCGCTCATCGAAGTCCAATATGCAAACTCCTTCTTCTAAGGTATTTCCTGTCAGGTCAGCAGTGGTGATACCAGCATGTCGCAGATAAACTTTGCCCCTGCCAGTGTTGAGAGCGGTGATTTCGCGGCCATTATGCATGTGGACTTGCTCCACAGGCCCAAAGTCGTAGGGAATCCTGTCAATGCTGGGTTTGGTGAATGCATTGTTTTTAATAGCAAGTGGTTTGGTACGCTTCAAACTGGCCATCGAACGGCAATATCGAATCCCAGTGCTGTACCAACTATCCCTTTCATCGACCGAGACCCATTTGCTCAATGACCCTTGTACAACGGACTTTACCAACGTTGAATCCTGCTGCTCAATTACACGTCGCCACACCTTGCACACGCTGCTCAATTGACACAATCGCTGGAAGCTGCATTTGCCGTTTTCGCGACTGACGTACTCGACAAGCAGCGAAATGCACTCGTGGTTGCGGGTCCATATCGTCGTTCGGCTTCTACTTGAGCTGCTTCTGGCTCTCATCTGGGGGAAAGTTGACGATGGCAAGGAAATTGCAACAGTGGAGGAGAGGAGTCCCTGTTATATACCGTTCTGCATTGCTTGCATCTGCATGCAAGACATTAAAAAACCGCCCATGCAATCATCCTGCATAGTGATTGCCACCCCCATTACATCAGTGGGCATTACTAATGACTGAATTTACTGCCAATTAATTATAGGGCCGAGCCAGTCTAATTAATTCACTCAAAGTCTCTTTCGCTACATTTGTAACAATTCACAAAGGATGCGGCGGAACAAGGGTTGGTGCGGGGATATGTGACGTCACCATCGGCCCTTGGCTCCGGTACCGCTCTTTATACTGGCAGGTTGTAGCTGGTCCATACAGCTCATTGTGAGCAGGTCGTGAAATCTTGAAAAGAAAAGAACATAAAAGCTCACTACTCATTGAAGATGACGATATGGCGTTTTATGCAGCTCATGATGAGCCTTGAGACATTTGAAGGCGACCGTTGAGGCGGTGTCGTTCACCGTCTCACCTGCACCTTAATCAAACAATCAAATACTAAAAAATACCTAATTATTACAATCAATCATACGCATCCTCACCAAATTCCAATTCATGATCAATATCTTCAGCATAAGACCGCACCGTTGAAACTCGGTCATGGTCCCGCTGCACCGCCCGTCGCAGCTCTTGCTGGGCCACACTGACCCGCTGGGCGCCCTCCGGAGTCACGGACCGCCGCATCTTGGTCTGCCGAGATCGCCCTTTGGATCGCGACCGTCGTGACATTGGGTTTGGCGCTACAGAGTTTCGCGATCGGCTCTTGCGGCCAGCTTTGTTGTCATGGTGCGGATCAAAGCCAGAGCTGAGCAGAATGTCGTCGTCATACGCCAGCACGCCTCGTGCAAACGCATCTCGGAACGACGGGTCGGTACCGCTGGTATACTCATACACAAGCGTTTTTTTCAGTGAGTAAACCGGGAAGCTTTCAGTGGATTGTTTGAAATCAGTAAGAATCATCAAGCTGGGGTTATATGGCGCACCAGAAAGGACATTAAACAGATCATGGATTATCCTGGGCGGAGTGAGCTCATTCACGTCCACCATACCTTCTTGAACCTGCCATGCATAGCGCTTAGCCAGATCCACCACCGACTGCCGGTTATCACGATTTGGTGGATGCTGCAACAAAATAACAAACAACCCCTTGTAAGGAGGAGGATATTCATACTTACTCCATGAAGATTCTGTCTTGCTGAACTGCCGATTGAACTCAGTCACAATCCCCACAATGGGAGAAAACAAATGTACCGTATAATCGCTGTCAATATCCAACTCAAACCCTTGCATATCGCCAATCAACCGGTTCGCCTTAGTCACAATCTCATCATCTCGTGAAGCGAGCTCGCCTCGCGGTTCGTGCAGAGTCAAAGTCGGAATACCCAACTGAATGCACCACAAAATGGCGTGAGCCGCATCGCTGATAAGCCGCTCATGCTCTTGCGCCTCGTGCTTTTGTTGTTGCGCCTGCCACGCCTTCAGCTTGAGCTCGTACGCCCGCATAATATCCTGGTCCTGCACTGGCAGCTTTCGCCGTCGTTCTGCTTCTGCCCGGGTGGTTTTGTACCTCTTGCTGCGCTCAAACTCGATGTCAAGAACGGGCTGCGGCTGCGAAAACGGTACGTATTTGATTACCACGGCAATATGGTCGGGCAAGTACTTGAGCTTGCTTGCTATAGCTGAAATTCCAGGAAGGGCATCTAGACCAGCGATACGGGCCTGGGGGTCAAAGCTGAGGTTTGTGGTATCCGAAGCGTTGAACAGGAAGTCAGGGAACGTCAAATGTGGTACATTCAGTCCAACGAATTGCAGAAGAGTTCCCAGAATATCCTCTATCAGGATTGTGTACAGTCCTGAAAGAGTGTTGGAAATGACTTCGAGGATCTGCTTCATCCAGCTCTTAAATGTGCCTCCCGGCAGCCCCAGCAGCGCTTCAAGGTTGAAGTATCCAAGGAACGCGCTAATATTGTCGAAAAGCTGGTACCCATCGACTTGGAAATACAGCAAAAAGAAGGCCACCACAAACTCACCAATGATGATAAGCGGCGGGATTGCGGCAGTGGTCCAGGAGATTGCGGCTTGCCGCACTATTTCAATATCTTCGCTCAGCACAGTCACGATCTCTACGGTGGAATTCCAGATGAACTGGAAATAGGAAAAACTAGCCGTCGAAACAGAAACCACGAAGCTATATGCAGCCACAACGATATCAGTTAGAATGAACCCAGTGCCGGCACCTCCACCCACGTCTTGGACGAATTGGCTGATCGAACCGACCCAGGTGCTGAAATAAACGGTGGTATTGGCGACCATTTGCACCGTCAATGCACCGTACAGAATGAGACTTTGATTCAAGATCATAAACAATGCCCAAGCACTGGAGATGGTAACAATAGCCAGCGTAATACTATCCATCACAAAATCCCAAGCATGTTCACTAGATTGAGAAAGAAAGTCCAGAATGGACTCCACCAGGTAAAAGAGATCCATAATCGCGCCTAGAATATCGAATACTACAATGTCTAACTGTGACGTAGCAGCCTCAGGCACAGTGCCGTCAGCAGTTAACAGTTCCAACATGTGCTCTCGGTCGGCATTAACTTGGTTATCCCGCCATGTCTCGGTGGCAGCTTCTCGTAGATAAAGATTCGATTCAAACTGCGCATCACGAGTGTCGCTTGCATGCAATCCGTCCAACCCACGGCGCTTGTTTTCACGCCATTCCCGGTTCATGTATTGTGAATACGACAATCGAGGAAACTTGTTCTTGGTGATGTAGCCAGTTACTGGATACATGACATCGCTTGGCTTTCGTCGAGGGTTCAATCGGGCACGTTCTCGAAGAGCGCTAAAGCCACTCGGCCAACGAAATGCTTCTTTCACCTCATCTTCAATATCAGGAGATTTCCAATCTTGCTTACGATATCGCCGCGATGATGACCCCGGCGGCAATGGTGCAAATGACACACGACCGCTGTCGCTAGATCTGGGTCGGTCCATAGCGCCTGGTGCCGAGTTCCGCGAGCGAGAACGAGACTGATTCCGGTTCCGAGACCAAGACCTCGGTCGTGAAGACCTCATTGACGATCGCTTTGGACGGTCCATTTGTTAAGATGCTGGTTGCACTTGTGATGTCAAGAAATGTGATGTGAGTTGCAGCGTCTGAGTCAATAGATGCCGGCCCGGACGACTATTCAGCCGCACACATCTCATTTGAGGCGCATCAAGTTACCCGGTTATCCCAACGGCTGAGACACACCTTGAAAAAAAATATTTCTGCAAAAAAAAAAAAAAGTACCCTCCGAGCCGACTGACTCTCCAACATCCATTCGCATTTTTACTCTAATACTAACGCATAATAACACATAATGAGAGTACACAACTGTCATTTCTGTTCTTCACCGATATACGTATGTGCTCCACCTTACACAAAAGCTAACCTCCAACCAACAGCCGGGACATGGGATCATGTTTGTGCGTAATGACGCTAAAGAGTTTCGATTCTGTCGATCAAAATGTCACAAGAACTTCAAGATGAAGCGAAACCCAAGAAAGTTGAAGTGGACCAAGGCTTTCCGAAAGGCTGCCGGCAAGGAGATGGTGGTGGACTCGACTTTGACCTTCAGTGTGCGACGAAATGTGCCTGTCAAATACAACCGAAACGTGGTGGCCGAGTCGCTGCGAGCTATGGACCGAGTATCAGAGATCCATTCCCGACGAGAAAAACAATTCTACATGCACCGAATGCAGAACAACATTGCAAAGCAGAAGGAAGAAGACCGAAAGCTCGTCGAGGCGCATCCAGAGCTTCTGCGAAAGCGAGAAGTCGAGCTACGACGACAGCAAGAAAAGGAAATTCAAGAAGAAGACGGAATGGAGGTCGAGTCCGAAGAAGAGGAAATGCAATCCGAATCGGAAGAAGAGCAGCAGAAGGTCAAGGTGCTTCTCAAGAACAAGAAGAAGAACAAATCCAAGGCTCAAGCTATGGATTTGGACTAGATATTTTAAAATCATTACGTATAAAAGTTATGCACTGTTATTTACAAGTTTTTTGATCCATGCTGACCATGAATTGTTGCTCGTACCAGTAGTAGGAGCGTGCGGCTCACGGTTGATATTCGGACGAGCATCATCAGGTAGACGACGGAAAATGCCAATGAAACCTCCCCCTGTGACCTTGTTACCGACTCGCGGTCTGCAAACAGAGCCTATTTTACCAGATTCACGGATCTTGGCCGAACGCACATCCCAGCTTCGCATGCTGCCACCCATCCCTGGCATGAGCTCCACGACGTCTACTAGGAGCAATGGGATGGAGCAATCGTCGGCAATATGCTGTACAATTTCTTGGATTTGGGATACCGAGGGGCAGAACACGATCAGCGGAGCGTCGACACGCATTCTCTGTGAAATTTCTCCAACCAGAGCATCCGGCTGAGGCAGATCAAGAAACACACCCGAAAGCCTCATCTCGGCCGGCTGAGATCGGACCCATTCTGCAGGCGACGGCAATACTTCAAATTCGACATCTCGCATATACATTCCCTGACGGAAATGCTCGACATTTTTACGCCCGGTCCGACTGTGGTCTTTATTTCGGTCGATAGAATGCAACACCGCTCCAGGCAGTTGACCCTTGGGGTTGGCGGCATGAATAGCTTTACAGATTGCCAGCGTCAATGAGCCATGGCCAGTTCCAGCTTCAAGGAAATGCAGTTTCTCATGCATTACCCCTGGTTCAGGAGAATCAACATGTATATCGGCAAGCGATACGATCGCCGCCGCATCGTATGGATAAATAGGCTGGGCCACTCGTCTCCGGTTTACCAAATAATCCTCCAACGACGGATGCGTCACAATGTACTTGTCCCCTCGTTTATTTGTTACCACAGCTCTGGGCTCCTGGCCAATGAACTGATCATGCTGGAAAGAGCCAAACGGCGAGTCCCATGTCAAACCGTTTGCCAGTGGTTTCGACAGGGAGACCCGGTCCGGCCGGACCACGCCGCGAATGATTACGATATCTCCTGGCTGGAACCTCTGGAGGTATTGCGTCACAAAGCGTTTTGTGACATGCGGTGATAGTCTCTTCGTCATGCTATGTAAAGGGAAAAATGGGCCGGGCACAGCTGTGAAAAAAAAATTAGGCACGTACGGCTGAGATCAGTAATATCTTTATTCGGGTCCGGTGCGGAATATAATAAGCAGTAATGAAATGTGCGACAGTGATTTGACATTAAAGATATTGGCAAACGGTCCGGGCTTAAAATCGCACCTTTTACCCGCATCCTTGTCTAGCCAGCCGAAGAAGTGGCTCTAACTCGCTGCAATTTTTTGCAGTTCCGGCCCGATAATGCGCGCAGCCGCAGATACCCCTCATAGCAGCGCTGGGGACAATGCCAAAATGTCGTAAATCGTGAGTCAGGCAGGGGCATGTGCTGGGCTATGGAATAATACGGGGTGGTAGATTTCCTAGATCGGATACTAGGTCAATGATGTTTTAGCGTGCATGAATGATCATCCAGTGGTGCGGCTATTTACCGAGAAAATGCCCGCATTGTATGGGCCATTGCGGTATGAACTTTCGCGAGCTTTTGTACTGTGCCCCGCCATGTGTCTCACCTAGAGAGCCGTTGTATACTTGGTTTTATCTATTTCTTTCTTTCTTTCTTCTTACTACAATATATTCACTCATCAGATTTATCAACAGATGGTAGAGTGCGACGGACCATTATGGTCTGTAGACGATGTGACGACTTGTTACCGGCAGCGGTATGCTCTTTCTCATTGAGGGGACAATACTAACATTGTATAGGTACTTTGTCCAGCTTCCGTACGCTCTTTTGGGTTTGGTGTCTGTGGCGATTCTGTTGATATCACTGACTCGACACAAGAAGCCACGAAAGGGGCAGGAATACAAACCATTGATCCAGCGGGAGCAGGAAGAAGCATTGGAGGACGAGGAAGAGGAAGAATGTGCTGAACGAGTGGTTTCTTATGGAACCGTGATTGATTCTGGCGTTAAGCAAGTTGATGATTTAGGGAAGGAAGTCACGAGCCATACCATAATTACTGTCACCCGGGATAATTTTGAACGGTCCAGAGTTGCATTGGAAACTGCGTTTGTGGCATTGATGGCTACATCTACGTTTGGTGGGATATATCTGGATTCCATTTGGATGGAATGGCAATTTGCACCTTCGACTATGGTAGTAATGTTGCTGTTTTGGATTTATGCATTGATCTTGTGCGTGGTACGATTGGCCCATGCCAAGGACTCGAAGATATTGCGAGGCGGCTTGTGGTACCATTCCACAGCTTTGTACCCGGCAACTCTATTGATCAGCATCATGAAATTGAGATCTTCGTGGATCCATCCTTTCAGCGATGCATCATTCAAGCTCAATTTGATTCAATGCTGCAGCACGATCGTCTTGACATTGCTGAATTTCACCGCCAGAATTGGAGACAAACCAGCTCGGCTTTATATGACCCCTGGGATCAGACCGTCACATGAACCGACATCATCTATTTTGTCATTGGTGTCATTTTCGTACATGAATGGACTGCTTTGGCTGGGAGTGAAACGGCCTTTGGAATTGCCCGATGTCTGGGAATTGCGTGAAGAAGATCATGCGTTCTACGTGCTAAAGAACTTCCGCAAGCTCAACGCTAGCATGTCTCTAGTTCTACGGATCATGACGTATTTCAAGCGTGAATTGATCCTGGCTATGGTATATTCAGGAACCAACGCTTTGCTTGTATTTGCCCCGGCGCTTATTTTGAAGTGGATCCTAGATTATGTCGACGACCCATCATCAACACCTGCATCAGTGGCGTGGCTATATGTTTTCGGCATCTTGATCTTTGGATTGCTGCAAAACTCCATCGGCGGCCAAGCGTCCGTGATTGGGCAGAAGATTTCACTACGACTGCGAGCTATGATTGTGGGTGAGGTGTATGCAAAGTCGCTGCGGCGTAAAGCCGCACAGGGCGGCGGGGATGGCAGCCTTGGTAAGAAGAAGGAGCAACAGTCTACCCAAGCCAATATCGGTGCCATTATCAACCTAATGGCGACTGATTCGTTCAAAGTCTCGGATGTAAGCCAGTATTTACATTATTTTGTCAGTGCAATGTTCCAAATCTCCATTGCGATCTCGCTGCTTTATTATGTGTTGGACTGGTCGGCATTGGTCGGGGCCGGGGGCATGTTTTTGATTTCTCCGTTGAACTACTTGCTTTCGAGATATTTCCACAGATTGCAAAAGAAGCGAATGGCCGTTACTGATAAGCGGATCCAAATGACCCAAGAACTGCTGCAATGCATCCGAATTGTCAAGTTCTTCTCGTGGGAAGATCGGTTCAGTCAGCAGATCATGGATGTGCGGCGCCACGAGCTCAAGTTGCTGAAAAAGCGGTACGTGTTGTGGGCCATGGGTCAATGCATCTTTGTTGGTGCGCCGTTATGTGTTACTGCGTTGACATTTGGCTGTTACACACTAGTACAAAAGAAAGAGCTCACCAGTCCGTTGGCCTTCACTGCATTGGCGCTGTTCAACATTTTGCGAGCGCCGATAGAGCAACTTGCTGATATGCTCTCCAACGTTCTTCAAGCGAAGGTATCAGCGGAGCGGCTGCAAGAGTTCTTTGATGAAGAAGAAACGGAAAAGTACAAGCAGCTGAACCAGCCAAGAGGGGCGAACGCGCCAGTGATTGGATTCGAAAATGCGTCAGTTTCATGGGGTAATAAGAGTGGCTACAACTTCAAGCTGCACGATCTCAACATCAGTTTCCCTGTAGGCAAGATGACGGTGATTGCTGGTCCTACTGGGTCTGGCAAAACATCAATGTTGATGGCGCTGTTGGGCGAAATGCACTTGTCAACTGGTCAGGTGTTTCTCCCCGGGAATGGTGGCAATCGAGAACGTGTCAAGCCTGATCCAAATACGGGCCTCACCGAGACGGTGGCGTACTGTGCACAGCAAGCATGGTTGTTCAATGATTCAGTCAAGAACAATATCCTGTTTGCCAGTGAATATGAGCCGCGGCGGTACCGGGCAGTAATCGAGGCATGTGCTTTGAAGCGCGATCTGGACATTTTGGAATTCGGTGATGAGACCGAAATTGGGGAAAAGGGTATTACATTGTCTGGGGGACAAAAGCAGAGAATCTCATTGGCTCGAGCCGTGTACTCCAAGTCGCGGCATTTGTTGTTGGACGACTGCTTGAGTGCGGTTGATTCTGACACTGCATTGACTATCTATGAGAAATGCCTTTGTGGCGAGCTGACCAACAATCGAACGGTGTTACTCGTGTCACATAACGTGGCTCTCACGATCGGTCGAGCCGCATATGTGGTGCTGTTTGACAATGGCCGTGTCAAAGCTCAGGGCGCGCCGCACGACCTCGTGGCTCGCGGCGAGCTTGATGCCGAGGTTTTCAAAACTAGTACAGACTCAGCTTCCACCACACGTGCATCGTCTGTGATCAAGATCAATGAGCTTGTCAACGACGACGATTCGCACGAGTCAGACGACTCCAACGGCACCGCCGACACCAAAGTCAATGCTCAGTTCAGAAAGCTGATCAAGGACGAAGACATGATCCAAGGCAGCGTCGACAAGAAGGTATACTGGGCATATCTGCGTGCCATGGGTGGCTGGAAGTACTGGAGTTTATTCTTTGGCGTGCTATTCTTGCAACGAGGGTTGGAAGTGCTGCAATCGTGGTGGCTGCGAGAATGGACTGTCAAGGGTATGTCGGGCGAAAACATGATGTCGGTGAATTCCAATTTTGGCGGTTATGGGCACCACGTACTGGTACAGGTGTCTGAGTCTGTAGTGGCATCCAAACATGGTGCAGGGTTCTACTTGACGCTCTACTTTGTTATTGGTGTGATCAACATGTTTGCAGCAAGCATCAAGGAAGTGTCAGTGTATACTGGGCTGATTTCTGCTACCAACAAGCTGTTCAATGAGATGCTGCATCGGGTTATGCATGCTCCATCACGGTTCTTCGACTCCACTCCAGTGGGCCGTCTTGTGAATCGATTCTCCAAAGACGTGATTATGATCGACGAAGGCATTGCTCCTGTGACGATGGGCTTGGCGCGGCTGTTACTCTCCGCCATCTCGACCGCCGTTCTTGTTGCCGCAATCACCCCAATGTTTCTTGTGGTCAGCTTGTTTGTATTTGCACTGTACTGGTATGTTGGTCAGTTCTACTTGTTTGCTACTCGTGAACTGAACCGAATGAATAGTGTGACTCGGTCGCCGATCTTCCAGCATTTCGGCGAAACACTCACAGGAATTTCCACGATTCGAGCATATGGTGACCAGCAGCGGTTCATCCGAGACAACCTCCACAATATCGACGCCAACAATCGGCCGTTCTGGCTGCGAAACTCCAACGACTGGTGGCTTTCGTTCCGAGTGGACAGCGCGGGCGCCGTAGTGTCGTTCTGTGCGGCTGCGCTGGTGCTTCTCAACATCGAGCGGCTCGACTCCGGGTTGGCTGGGCTGTCGTTATCGTACGCCCTGGCATTCAACGGGTTGATGCTTTGGGCTGTGCGTTTCTATGCATCGATTGAACTCAATCTCAACTCGGTGGAACGAGTTCAGGAATACTCGCAGTTGGAGACCGAAGCAGCCATGATCATTCCAGAGTCGCGGCCCCCGACGTCATGGCCGGAGCGAGGTGAGATTGAATTTGAAAATATCTCTCTGCGGTATGCAGCTGAGCTTCCACTAGTGATCAAGAACGTCTCGTTCAGTGTGCCGTCGTTCAGCAAAATTGGCGTCGTCGGGCGTACCGGCGCAGGAAAGAGCACCATCATCACTGCATTGTTCCGGTTTTTGGAATTGGACCAGGGCCGTATTACCATCGACGGGCTGGATATCAGCACAATTGGACTCCGAGACCTCCGACAAGCATTGGCAATTATCCCGCAAGATCCAACCCTATTTGTTGGCACAATCCGGTCCAATCTGGATCCATTCGAAGTATACAGCGATGAGCAGGTGTTTGAGGCGTTGCGACGAGTGCATTTGATTTCCAGCAGCGGCCACAACTCCATTTCTAGCGGTGAGAATGCAAACCAGTTTTTGGACCTCGAATCGGAAGTCTCTGAAGGCGGAGGCAACTTGTCGCAAGGTCAGCGACAACTCATGTGTCTCGCCCGTTCGCTGCTCAAGGCGCCAAAAGTGTTGCTACTTGATGAAGCCACGGCGTCTATTGATTACGACACAGATTCGCGGATCCAAAAGACCATTAGAGAAGAGTTTGGCAACACCACACTGCTCACTATTGCCCATCGGCTACGTTCCATCGTGGACTATGACAAGATCCTGGTTCTGGACGAAGGCGAGGTGGTTGAGTACGACGAGCCGCATGTGCTGTTGTCGCGGCCGGATTCGCTGTTCAGAGATATGTGTGCGAAGAGCGGCGAGCTGGAGACCTTGGAGCTGTTAGCTAGAGAGGCGTATGATAGTAAGCATTAGCTAATTTTGTTATTATGGAACTTTTTAAATGATTCAGCTAGTCTTCAGGTGCATGCAGCCGCTGCGGTAGCCTCAGCCAAAAGCCCGGGGTCGGCAAGCGGCTTTGTGCTGCTGCATGGATCGGCGGGGCTTTTTTCACTTGTTCGGTTCAGCGCCTATCGGGGAGATACCCTCCTGACTCACACTTCACACCACTACCGCTCCCATGCTATCTACCATCTCGTCAATTACTAACTGGATTTCGCCTCCGAAGCCGTACGTCAAGGAGATCTGGATTCACCCAGTCAAGTCGCTGGGCGGGATTCAGCTGGACGAATGCGAAATTGATGAGCACGGGTTCAAGTACGATCGTCAGTACATGGTTGTCGAGCCCGACTCTAAGGCCGGCGTCACCGACAACAGCAATAATGACGCCACAGCGTATCGGTTTCTGACTCAACGAGAGGTGCCTCAATTCACTCTCATCCAGCCGAGTATCAATAAAGATACAAATGAGCTGGTGTTGTATTACCCGCCGGCCGACGCGACGGTCACCGTGCCTCTTGTGCTGACAACAAAGGACCGCCAGAAAATGCCCTCTGTCAATGCGTGGATTTGGGGCGACACTCCAATGTCTCTCGACATGGGCGTGTTGTACCCTGAGATCTACGAGTTTTTCGACATTGTTCGAGGCACTGAGGGCCAGAGAAAGACTACGTTGGTAGCGCCGTATGCCCGGCGGCTAGTATCGCGAGCCACACCAGCTGAAAAGGTTGGACGTCGGGAACCCAAAACGTCGTTCCAAGACTACTACCCCGGGAATTTGATCAATGAAAAGTCGCTTGAAGACCTGAATAACCGGGTAGAGGAGCGGACTGACGGGGAGGTAACATTGAGTCCGCGGAACTTCCGACCGAATCTGGTCGTCGGCAACACCGCCAAGGCTTGGGATGAAGACGACTGGCGACGGGTACAGATTGGCGAGTATACCTGGTTTGTTCCATGTCGAAATGTTCGATGCCAGGTGACCACGGTCAATATTCATACGGGTAAATTTGAAAAGTCGCATGAGCCGTTCAAGACCATGCAAGGGTTCCGACGTATCGACCCGGGCGCCAAATACTCGCCGTGTTTTGGTATGAACCTGGTCAACGACCAGCTAGGGTATTCCATCAAAGTAGGTGATCCGGTAAAGGTATTAGAACGGGGCGAACATTTATATCCGTCCTGATCTAGATCTAGATTTCATTGCAATGTAATGAACAAATGCGCCGGCGACACACATTTTTTTCTCTCTCTCCCACTAAGTTATTATAGCCCCTCCCTCCGCAAAGAGCAGACGAAACTCAAATGTCGTTCACCAAGGCAGACAAGTCCTATGCACACTTGATCATGGCAAGGGTGGAGGAGTATCAATACACGGATACCCAGTCCCGCATAGAGATCAACTACGGCGACCACATGGGGGACATGGCCCGTATCGATGCCCACATGCTGCCGGTGTTCAACGACGAGGAGCGACGGTTTGACAACGCGATTGCATGGGCATCACAACATTTCAAGCATATCCGGACATTTAATTTGAACCTGTGGCAGCATCTTGTGACTGTGACGGGGACGATTGTTCGGGAAAAGCTGTATGAAGACTCGCCATATGCCCGAATGACCGATGAAGTGACCTTGGTATCAAGTGCCAAGGACAAAAAGCTGTACAAAGAGGCCATGAAGTGCTACCAGCGGCGCGCTAATAACAATGCATTCGAGATCCTGATGGAAATGAAGATGAACGTGTGGCGGTTCAATCTGCATGTGCCGGCGGTGTTGCGAGGCAAGCTATATACTTTGACTGAGTGTAAGGGTACCGAAACTCCAGAGCAGATGGCGCAGGTGCGACTGGCCATGGCTCAAGTCGGGCATTGGGCTAGCACCACCAGAGTGCTGAATTATTTTCACACTGTATTTGGTGGGCTGCCTAGTGGTAATAGTTTGGACATTGAAGGTGAACGATTGGAGATCAGCGAGTTCCCGTGCGGTACTAATCATTATTCACTGTGCTATTCGATGATCTGTAATCTGGCTATGGCTCGGCATTCGCATGCTCTGGCAGATCTTCCGGAACTATACGACTTTTTGAAGAACTTTTATGCCATTTTGGATGATCCGGAGGCGTATCACGTAGCGTCGAAACAGCTGTTTGATCGGCCCCGGAAGCGGCCAGCTTCAATTAGTCCCGAGATTCTGGAACTCTGCGCATGTCATTTGTTCTACGTCAAGCCCAGTGCTACAGTGTTTGCATTAGCCAATTTCCTGGGATTCCCGTCGCGGCAATATGTCAAGGACTGTTCCATCTACCAGGCGTTTCTAGCGTCACGGCCGCGAGATGGGGCTGACCAGCCAAAGGAAACATCCATGAGTGCATTGCTGCGCAAGTTCCTGCAGTTGGACCGTGGGTTTGGCGGCGAGCTCAGCGACGATGGCTACAATCGCCGCATCATTAAGCCGTCCCGTAAGCTGGTGATGGAGGCGCACCGCCGTCAAAAGCAGCTCGCCCGATCAGGCGGCCAATACCCAAAGATTTCGGTCTAACCTTTTTTTCCTTCCTTCAATGCTCCTGTTGACAGTGAGCATTGTGTGCTCCAACAAGCCGGCGCTGCGGCACCAGGGCGAGGCTACGGACCTAGTCAAGGTGTACTGCGTGGTGGAGGACGAGGACCACGTCGACGGGTGGATCACCGCGACTGAGCTCCGTCGACTGGATCGCGGCTCCGGCCTGCTCCACATCGACACGTCGACACTAGGGGACGATATCGACGGGGCATGCTTGCGGCATGGCACTATTATCGAGGTGCAAGGGTATTGGATCTCTAAGGGACAACTCAAGAGCACCGCTGTGGCGGCGGTAGACGACCCGAACACGTTCGAAAATGACCGATATCTATCGATCATACAGCAAAAGGCAGTGACATTTTACAACGCAGTCCGTAGTTGACTCGTGAACAAGAATTTACAACAATCGTAATGTGATCATAATAAAATAAAATAAAAATAATAAAAAATTATAGACAGACTATTGCCACCGTGGAGGAGGCTGGTTCAGCAGGTCTTGCGTTCCATTCTGCGCATTGTTAGGCTGATTGCTCTGAGGAGCGAAGAACTGATCCCAGATTGGTGCCAACGGGAACTCATTGATCATGTCGTAGATCCGTTGCTGGTCGTTACGAGGAGCATGCGCTTGTGGCTGCGGCGCTCGTCGATCGTCCAGTATCATCGCTTCGCCGCTGTTTTCGTGCTCGCTAGCTGGGTTAGAATACCACGTTTCCGGGCTCTGGCTCGTGCCATGTCCATTTGTCCGCATTGAGTCTGGCGAAATGCCCTCCAGTCCCGCGGCTTCTTGGAAAAACATTTCCAGATCGTCCGGCATGGGCCATTGCACATCTGACGGCGGTGGCGGATCAATCCCCTGCAAGTCGTCAGATTGCTTGGGGTCTTTCTTGATGGACTGCCGCCGGCCGATTGTGTCCTCACTGCTGGGAGCCGCATCCAGCGCCGGTGGGGCTGAAGCAGTCGCCGCAGCCACCGCGGCGGCCGGAGTCGGGTTGAGGTTCATCACAATACCGGCTTTTTCGTTATAGCACAGCTTCATGATGGCCGCGGTCAGCAGCTCAAACGAATCTCGACATCCTGCAGCAGCGTCGCATCGATCAGTCATCGAGCTCAGCACATGGATGCAAGCCAGCGTGTTGAAATCGATCTCTTCCAAGCTTGTGCCGGCGCGTACCTCGGGCGAGTGGAACAGCGCATATAGATAGGATGTGCCGGCCATGAACAGGTTGTGCACTGCAACCCAAGTATAGTTGATGTTGCGCTTACGGTGCAGCTCGTGGTACTTTTTGATCACCTTTTCGCCAGCGTCTGCAATGATCAGGTACGACTCCACCGTCGGCGTGGTGCTCCCAGGCGACAACCCGTACAACAGCAACCGGGTTTGATGGTAATTGAGCTCGAAAAACGCCAGGTTGAAGTTGCAGTTCATCTTGCGGTTGCTTTTGGGGCATTGGTCGTGCCAGTCTTCCAGTTTTCGTGCCATTGCATGTTTCCACTCGTCCAGCGTTTTGAACCGCCGCGGGAGCTCTGCGCAATCGTACAGAACGCGCTGAATTTCCGACTGCAGCAGCCGTATCCTGAAAAACGATAGCGCCACCGTTTTGTACGACGGCGAGGTGGAATTTTCCTTGGAAAAGTCTGCCACACTAGCTTGAGACTCCCGATTGATCATGGCGTCATCGAGTTCTGATGGGAACGGTACTTTGACACTCTCATCTGGAATGCCAAACGGCCGCCCTAGATAAACACACACCTGCCGATCCAGTGCATATGTGCACCAAAACAGCCGTCGCCGCATGTCCAGTGTCGCTGGATCAAACTCAGACCCTATCAGCAATTCGGATCTGTGATTGTTGTGATGATTCGACCATGATTTCAACCCGCCTTCGTAATGGAGCCCAAGGTCAATACACAGTCGTAATGCGCTGCCCAAAACATACCAGACACCAGGAGTCGCAGGCCGCATAATACTATACAGAGCCAACAGCAGCAGCCCTTGCAGCGACTCCAGTCGATTTGACGTGGCGAACACGGCATCGAAATGGTGCGCCGCAGCAAGTCGATAGGACTCACTGATATGGGCTGGGTATTGCTGTTGGTGGATCGAAGTAGCAATGCCAAATACCATGTTCAAAAAGAATAAGCATGGATTGGGCTGGCCGAGTGTGCTTTCGTCGTTGATATCTGGTTCTGGCACATTATAGCAGTACTTGTAGTAATAGCTCTCCATGTCTTTTTCATCGGACATATCGGCATTGATAGTAGTATAGTCACTTGCCAGCGACACCTTGGTGCCGATTTTGCCATAAATGGGCTCGAAATACTGTCTCAAGAAATCCTCGCGATGCATCACCGGCATTTGAGCGTTTGCTTGTGAAAAATACGCAGACAGCAACGACTCGGCCACTTCTTTCGTGGGCAATCTTGCTGGCTTGACTTTTGGCTTTTCCGGCTCCAGCGGAGGTGCTGGAGTAGTCGATGTTGTTCCACCAGCGGTCGTAGTATTGGCAGCGGGTTGGTTAGTAGCCGTGCCTTGACTCGATGTCGATGCTCGAGATCCCTGGTTTTGGTTTCGTTGTTGTTGTTTGACTGCGGTGAACAAGATCCGAGCAAACGACAACCCCGACGACTGACCCAGAAACGTTCCAAGCTTTTGTCGAGGCGGTCGATCGTTGACCATTTTCACCGCTGTCATGAGATTATTCAATCTACTGGCGGGAGCACCTGTCGAGCCTCCTGGAGCTGTTGCTTCCTCGCGTTTCTTGGGATTTTTAGATGCGGCAGTCTCCGAGTCCTTGGCTGCCTTGTCGTCGTATTCAATCCCGTTGTTCTGCAGTTTCCCTTCCAAGAATGCCACTCGGTCTTCCAGATGAGATACATATGACCGAGGGATCTCTCTACCGGTAGCAGCGTCGATACCGACACATTCTACAGCTGCTTTCAAACAAGCGGTACAGGACGGAAATTTCTGGTCGCATCGGGTTTTTCTCGATCTACATCGTTGGCATGCTGAGATGGATCGTGTAACGCCAATCACCGAAGTCCGTTTGGCAGCAGCAGCAGCTGCTGCTGCTGCGGAAGAAGAAGACGGAGATGCTGAAGCTGATGAACTAGTTTCTCCGTCTGCCGATTTCTTGGTGCGCCGTCGCTTGGTGGCTGGAGCTCCCATTTCGGATTTTTGTTTCGACTTGAAGCTCATGTTTGTGTGTTCAAAGTGTCAAGAAGACAGGTATCGAAAAAAAAAATATGAAGAGCCGGCAGAAAATTATTAACAATCCAGTGTCTCGCTTAATTAATACCGTAGCGCAGCGGACTGTTTCATTTATATGTGGTGATGTCGATTGGAATGAAGGAACGCCCCGCGGAGTACAGCGAAAAACAAGTGAGCGGACCGAAGAAAAAGTGACAATGAGAAAAGGAGAAAGGAAGAAATGAAAAAATAATAAAAAAGGCGGGGCAGATAGGCTCGACTTTATCTTGGAGATCCCGCCCACTCACAGACTGTGTCTTTCAAAGCCAATATGGCAAGCTGTCCATTTTGCTCAATGCCGGGCCCGTCGACATAAAGGGGGGGATACGGCGAATTACTTCGAAAACTGGATCCTGTAGATCCCACACCCGACTACCGTGCAGGATGAGTGTTTTCGCAAGTCCTGTGTAAAAGTGGTTCTTGCAATCTGTTTGTTGATCCCCATTGGCAGGCATGTGCGAGGCGGCTTTTGGACGGGTGGGGGCGATGTTGGGGGTTGTTTTCCGTGATCCTGTCGTGCTGCATAAACCTGGCGATTCCATATTTGGTCAGATGATAGATTCGATAGTGGAGATTATTTCTGTCGGATTTGTTTGGCATCATAGCATACAAAAAACATGAGTATTTCAGGTTCGGGAATCTCCGATAGCTCGCCTCACCCCAAGTGGAGGGGCTCATCGCCATCAAAGCGCTGGGAGGTCTCACAACTGGCGGGCGTTAAAGTCGCCGGCGTGCCGAAGATAAACGGGTTTGGATCCCCGGAGATCGAGCCAATTCTAAGTTTGGAACTGCGCTAAGACGGATTAACAGCCTGCAGCATTTAGCTTTCATAGCTGGTCCATGCATGCGTCAGGGTATCAAACGATGGCGCCCGCCGGCTCGGGTCTTCGATTCGCTAGCGGCGTCCGAAACGGTGGTACTTTTTAGCTGGCGGTGTTGGGAGGGAGTCCAGCCAGTGCAGAGCCCGTGCCGCAGTGCATAGAATTGGCGATGTCCCGGCATGGTCGGAAAGCCACCCCTTTGAAAATTATCATTAACCATTGACCATCTAGCAGAGAGAACCCCAATGGCACAATGTTGATCGGTGCAGGAGCCATCGTAGCGGTGTCTGCTGTTGTGCAACCGGCCGTTGGTGCTAGATATGTTGATTACGCTGAAGGTAGTAGTTCGAGTACTCCAGTTCTGATTCAGGTCTTGGGGTGGATTGCCCTCCTATGGTACATGGTGGTGCTGGGCCATGTGGTCATTGGAGTGTTGACAGTGTATGTACAGATTTCCAGCTCGAGCTTGGTTCTAATAGTCAAAACAGGAGCAAACGAAACACGCGATACTATACCCCTCAGCCGACGCAGTCGGCTGAAGGCGTATCGATCCTACGGCCGTTGAAAGGCATCGACACAGAGATGGAGGCGTGTCTATCCAGTGCATTTGAACAGGAATACCCCAACTTCGAGATTATATTCTGCGTAGACGATGAAAGCGACCCAGCGGTTGCAATAGTGCAGCAATTGATTGAGAGATATCCTGCCGTTGACGCCCGGTTGCTAGTCGGTTCGGACTACTACGGGCCCAATCCCAAAATCAACAACCTTGCCAAGGCGTATCAGCAAGCCAAATACGACATCTTATGGGTGCTAGACTCGAACGTGTGGGTCTCATCAGGCACCATGGGCAGATCGATGGACGCATTTAATGCAGACCCTCGGGTCCAACTCGTCCATCATCTGCCATTAGCCATCTCGATCATGCCTGGCTGGGACGCCGGTAATTTTGGCGCCAAGCTAGACGAAATGTTTATGCTTACCGCTCACGGCAAGTTTTACACCGCCATTAACGCGCTCGCTGTGGCGCCGTGTGTAACGGGCAAGAGCAACCTGTACCGCAAATCGCAGCTCGATCGGGCAGCCGGCGGAATAGCCGGCTTTGCCCAGTATATTGCAGAAGACAACATGATTGCTGATGCATTATGGAAAGCCGGAGGCCGCACGGCCATGACGTCAGACACAGCGATTCAGCCGCAGTCCAACATGCCGCTCAAGGGCTACCTGGACCGCCGCGTGCGGTGGCTGCGTGTGCGGCGCTACATGGTGCTCGCTGCAACATTGCTCGAGCCCACCACTGAAAGCATCGTGTGTGGACTGTACGGCAGCTTTGGCGTGTCGGTCGTGTTCAGCGACGGAAAACTGTTCTCGTGGTGGTGGTTTATAGGCACTCTGTTGGCTTGGTGTGCAGTGGACTATTGGCACTTCCATAATCTATTGGCATTTGATAATGTTGGACGCCATATGGAAACACCGTACTTTGTCACGCGGTTCTATTCGCCAAACCATGCCGCTAAACGCCGGTCGTTCTTCAAATCTTGGCTATGGGTGTGGCTTGCCCGGGAAGTGCTCGCATTGCCCATCTGGATCAAAGCCATGTGCGGCCACGTTATCATATGGAGATCACGACCATTTCGCATCTTGAAAGATCGCACCGCGGAGGAAATCGGCCGCGGCCATTTGCACAGCCGGCCCAGTGAGCTGTCGTTGCCCGATCGGCCAGCTACTCGGTAACAGGAAGAGAAATGCACAAAATTACTGTAGATTACTAGATACTTATTTTTGGTTGGAAGGATACAACACGGTTGTGGCCTCGACAAAGTTTTCCTTAATGTTTCGAACAGACACGAATCGCGACAGAATGTTGCTCGAGCCAGCCTTGTCATTAGTACCAGACAGTCGGCCACCTCCGAACCATTGTTGGCCAACCACTGCGCCAGTGCACTTGTCATTAATATAAAAGTTGCCGGCGGAGTTTCGAAGCTTTTCACCGGCCAATCGCACGGCTGCTCGGTCTTGGGCAAACACAGCACCAGTGAGACCGTACTTAGTGCCTTGATCAATGGCTTCCATTGTCTTTTCGTAATCAGCATCCTTGAACACAGTCACAGTCACCAATGGACCGAAGAATTCAGTCTTGAGGTTGTCGTGGTTCAAGTTCTTGCTCAAAAATACGGTAGGCTTGACATACCAGCCCTTGGAGCTATCAGTCTCACAACCAGCAATGAGTTCGAGTTCTGAGTCCTTCAAGTTTTCGGCAATCTTGTTTGAAAGCTTTTCAAACGAATGCTTGTGGATCACTGGACCAGAAAAGGTATGGAAACCATCGGTAGTAGTGGCATCACCAACTTCCAAAGCATCGATTTCATGTTGCAGTTCTTGCTTGAATTGAGGCCAGACGGATTCCGATACATAGACTCGCGAGGTGGCCGAACACTTTTGACCTTGGAATTCAAATGCACCTCGAACAGTGTTCTTGGCAGCGTTTGGAATGTTGGCCGACTTGTGAACAATGTGGAAGTTCTTGCCACCAGTTTCACCAACGATTCGTGGATAGCTCTTGTAGTTTGGCAAGTTAGAGGCAATCTTTTGGTACAAGTCCATGAACACTTGAGTCGATCCGGTGTAATGCAAAGAAGCAAAGTCCTGATCAGCCACAATGGCTTGAGACACTGGACCTGGTTGCTCAGTTGGCAAAAAGTTGACCACGCCATCTGGAACACCGGCTTCAGCAAGAATCTTGTATAGCAAGTAATTGGACTGCACAGCATAGCTAGATGGCTTCCACAACACAGTATTACCCATCATAGCCGGAGCACCCACCAAATTACCAGCGATAGCGGTGAAATTGAACGGGGTCACAGCATACACAAACCCTTCCAAAGCCCGATATTCAGCCCGGTTCCAGATGCCTGGGGATTGTCGCATTGGCTGTTGAGCGTACAATTCTTCAGCATACTTGACATTGAATCGCAAGAAATCAATCAATTCGCAAGTACAGTCGATTTCTGCCTGGTACGCGTTCTTACCTTGGCCAGCCATGGTAGCAGCAAGCATGTCATATCGATATTTGCCAGCAATCAAGTCAGCAGCCTTGAGGAAAACAGACGCTCGATCATACCATGGAGCATTTTCCCAGTCCCGCTTGGCTTCAGCAGCCGCCTTAATAGCTTCTTTGACGTGCGAAGCATCGGCAGAACTCACATTGGCCAAAACATGCTGATGGTTGTATGGAGAAGTCTGCTTGAATTGCTTGTCGGTATAAATTGCTTTACCGCCGACAACCAGTGGAATATCATCTGATTGAGCCTTGACCTTTTTCAAAGCTTCCAGCAATTGAGTTCGGTCGTTCGATCCAGGCTCGAACGTTCGCACCGGCTCGTTGAAGATTTCTGGGATCTTGAACTGGCCCACTTGCGCGGCAGTGGTTGACAATGATCGTTTGGCAATCAATCTCGACAGCATTTTGTATTTGTAGAAGAAGAAGAAGAATTAAGAAAAAAAAGAAGGACGGCTGGTTATATATGCTACAAGGAGAATCAGTTGCGGGGAGCACACCGCATACTTCATCAGTTTGGGAATTCATCGCGCAGGGTCTCTCTCACACTGACCGAGAATCCCGTGTAAAAAATGCCCGTCTCCGATTAACGTCGCTATGGATTGTACTTAACAGCAGCATGTCTAACTATCCTTCTTGCACAACATCATCGTCCCGGTCCAATTGATCGGGGGTTCTAATGAAATAGGTCAAATATGCAGCTATTAATGCTGCAACTCCACCCATTCGAAACACCCAGCCAATCCCCTGGCCGTCGTTGTCATTCGACCAATGAAAAATCACCGACGATGCCAACGACGCTACTACCTGTGGCAGGCATACAAATACATTCATAACACCCAGAACAACCCCCGCCTGGTGTTCGTAGTGCATGAATCGGCGGTTAGAGTCCAGTGAATAGTGCTTTTTATCGGCAATTCTAGACGCCTCTTGGCTGATTATTGTGAACGGAGCCCATTGACATACCGCCCAGGATAACCCTAGAAACCCCACAAAAACCGTCGCCGTTTGCACAGTTCGGATCCAGAACGTGCTCACGGCAAGTAGCGCGAACAAAATATGCGACCATGCCCACACTTTTTTCACGGTCAACCCGGGAATTTTGAGCCTTCCCTCGGGTGCGGCGGAGCCGCCCCGAGGATAGTTTTCTTGAGTAATGTACGGTAACAGGAAATTGAACACCAACGACGACACCGAGTAAACAACCAATGCCTGGGTACCCTTACGAGTACCTTCTTCATTCAGCATGTCGCGCTCATGCGGCGTCAATGGTGCTGGGTGGGATTCAAGCGCTTGGCTGACATATATCTCCCCGACATAGGTCGTTGTATAGAACAACATTGGAAAATAACCAATCCAAGCAAAAAATTGGATCCGACACACCAATCTAGTTTGAGGCGATAGATTTCTGATCGCTTTGATGGTGTCGGACCAAATTAGGACCAGTGTCGAACCGGCGTTTGGTGCTGATTTGGTTGATACCGTGTCGTCTAAATTTGGGTCCCGTTCATGGATCACCAAACATGCCGGGATTACTGTAATTACCAGCGCTATACAAGCACATGCACTAAGCACTTTGAACTGGGTGTTTCCTAACCATGGCAAGTGTTTTGGCAGATTCGAACTGCCTAGGACATATGCAACGATGTTTCCGATCCCGATCATTCGAGCGGCCCAAGCGTTAGCATTCTGCTGTTGATGAGTAGGTACATTATCAACAATGAATGCTCTGGTTGCCGCCTGAATGACCTGGATCGAAAAGTCCAGTACATAGACGCTCAGCACTGCAAATGGTCGTGTCTTTTGTTTGATTTCTTCCTCAGTACCAGAAGATATCCATGATACAATGTCTTTGGACCACGACAGCATTAATAATGATGCCACAGTAGCTACTGCGCCTCCAATAATGAACGGCCTTCTTCGTCCGTACTTCAACCGGGTCTCGTCGCTCAGAATCCCGACAATAGGCTGTCCAAGTGCGCCGGAGATGGGGCCAGCAATCCACACCAGACTCATTAGGGACTTGGACATGCCCAGGGATAAGAGATATGGGGTTCCATTTGCGAATTCCGCTGAATAGGATAGTTGCAATCCACCAACAATCACTGTCAGAAGAAGAACATAGTACAGTGACCGTGTTGGATTGAGCTTCCTTTGCAAAAGCGGCTCAGTATCAGTCTCCATTACCATGCTGGAATGTGGAGAGAGAGTCTAGCCATGATACGACCGGCCCCCCTTTTGATTCGGCCGGTTGCGGGTTCGGTCCGGCATTATCTGAACAGACTTTGAGACCTTTTACATTTCAATTGGTCTAAACTCTGTTTTTTCTTTCTTGAGATTTCCCTTATCGATTGCCAATTGATTACCAAAAGCATCGGCTGTCAATGCCCGGGGGGATTCCCTTCCCTCCAACCTGGTGGTATCGCGTTGTCTCAAGGCCCTACAACGCAGCACCGAGCCACGCCCTACCCCCCTTCCAAGCCTCCCGGTCTTCCCTACACATCCAACAACACCACACAAACAATCTTCCTTCTGCCTTCACTCTCCATCCTTAGGGTCCAACATCGAAATGTCGTACGAAAAAGTGGTCAAGGTATGCACAGCAGTTCATGCATGGAAAACAGCTAACAATATGTATAGGGAGCCACCAAAGTAAAGGTACCACATTGCTTTCAATCTCGCCAGCTAACTAGAAACAGATGGCCGCCCCAAAGCCCAAGTATATCGAACCGATATTGCAAACAACGTTCAGCGAGTTCGACAATGACGTTCGCTCGGTCATGACGGCATTGACCACAAGACTGCGGGACTCGGCCTGGACAGTTGTCTACAAGAGTCTGATTGTGATCCACTACATGATTCGGGACGGAGCTCGGGACGTGGCTCTTGAATATCTCGGCAATAATCCGAGAATGCTGGAGAACATTCGACTTCAGAACAATCCGCAGGCAGTGTCCATGTCGAAATATAGTGCATATTTGAAATCTCGAGCCGTTCAATACAAAAAGACTGGTATTGATTACGTACGGTGGCATGGAACGAAAGTGGAAAACGGCCGGTTGAAAGAACTGTCAGTCGAAAAGGGACTGCTTAGAGAATGCGACAGTGTTTACACCCAGATCGAAGCATTGCTACGATGTAAATTCCGGGAAGAAGAGGTGATAACCAACAGCGTACTCCTGACTGCATTCCGTTTGCTCGTGAACGACCTGCTGTCGTTGTATCAGGTGTTCAACGAGGGAGTGATTAATTTGCTAGAACACTACTTTGAAATGTCCAAAGTCGATGCGACGCATGCTCTGGATATTTATGAGGGATTCACCAAGCAAACGAGCAACGTGGTTGCGTTTTTAAAAATTGCCAAACATCTGGAGCATGCCACGAAGCTGCGGGTGCCAAACATCAAGCATGCACCTACCTCGCTGATGCAGAGTTTGGAGGACTATCTCAACGACCCAGATTTCGAGATAAACCATCGGCAGTACGTCGCCGAGAGACAAGCTCGGCAGAGCGTCCAAGGAAAAACCCTGGACCCCAAGCCGGCCGCTGCTATCAACCGTGCTCAATCTCAATCTCAATCTGGCGATAACGTCGGATCTAGCGCTGCAGGAAACAGTAATCCCATCGATTTGATCGACTTGTTCGCAGGCGGCGTGCCGCAACAAGAAAGCTTCATTGGCCAATCTCAGCCAAACCAACAGGTCCAGCAGTCCACCGGTTACAACCCGTTCTTCCAGCAGGCTCAGGGCCAACAGGCTCAGCAAGCTCAGGTCCAGGCCCAGGCTCAACAAGCTCAGGTCCAGGCCCAGGCTCAACAGGCACAAGCTCAAGCTTTGGCTCAGCAGCAACAGGCTCAAGCCCAGCAGCAGGCTCAAGCTCAGCAGCAGGCCCAACAGGCTCAAGCTCAAGCCTTGGCTCAGCAGCAGGGTCAACAGGCCCAACAGGCCCAAGCTCAAGCCTTGGCCCAGCAGCAGGCACAGACTCAGGCCCAGACGCAGCAGATGCAGAACGGCAATGGGTATGCGGCGCAGCAGCCGCAGCAATTTGGTCAGCCGCAGCAACAGCAGGCTGGTCTGCAGCAGTCTTATACCGGTGGTCAACAGCCGTTGCAGAATTCGTATACGGGCGCTGGGTTTGGTGGATATACTGCTGATCCACGAGGCTCACAGCACCTGCAGCAGTTCCAACAACCGGTGCAACTTCAGCGGTCCAACACCGGCGGTAACCCTTTCAGACAATCTATGCTTGGTCAGTCGGGAACCGGCGGCGCCAACCCGTTCAAACGGCAGTCTACGTTGCCTACGTTGTCTGAAACGTCGACATCATCCTATGCATCCTCTACGCCGGTTAGTCAATTCCAATCGCCACAGCCACAGCCACAACCACAACTGCGATCTCAATCCCAACCGCAGTTTCAGCAGTCGCAACAACCACAACCACAACCACAATCACAACCACAACCACAACCACAACCACAACCGCAATCACAGCCTCAGCCTGTTCAGCTGCAACGAACGGGAACTAACCCGTTCTCGCGGCAGAACTCTCTCCAGCAGCAGATTACCCCTCAGTCGACAGGAAGTAATCCATTCCGAAAGAGCATGTTTGTACAGTCCACCGTGGCTGCACAAAGCAACAATAATTACAATCCGACATTCGGCGGGTTGGAGCGGCTTCCTTCGGTATCGGTGTTTCCTCAAACCAATGCCAACCCGATGCCGCCGCAGCCGCCGCAACAACAGCAGGCTCAGAACCAGTTTTTGATCTAGATAAAAAAAAGCACATGTACAATTCTTCTAGTATATATTATTCAATCGTTAGTATTCAGCATAATATAAATAAGTCTCAATCACAAACACGAGAGACATTGCACATTGTCCTCGCGCGTCATATAGCAATAGCGACAAACAGTTCGACTACAATTGCAACATTGTTCTATCTGACCTCCATTGAGATCACAATCCTGACATGATGGTTCTTGACTGGACATTCTGATATTGATATTTCCCTTAGCCAGATCAATTTGAGCCTGATAAAGCATCTGTAACGTTTGTGCTGTTTATACGCGTTAGCCGCTAATACCACAGCAAGTCTTGCAACAAACATACCCTGTAAATATGTCCCAACGCCTCCAATTAGATGCTTCTTACCATCTGGCGATGCAGTTGGTGTTGGATATGCCGCCGCAGCATCACTGTCGAGTTGGTCGAATGTCCTCTTCATATTCCCTACCCCAGTCGAGTAGAAGAACGCGTCTAATGGCGGAGCGTTCGGGTCGATTAGTCAGTGGCGGGTGGTTCGGGAACCGGGGCGCCCATGATCAAACCCCGGGCGCTTGCAAAAGTCCCAACTGCGCTCGCTCGCTCGCGCGCACGGCGAGCCGCGCCATGTCGGAGACCCGCCACTAGTTTAGTTTAGTCAGCAATCATAATAAGAGAATTGCACCTAGCGACAGTGGCTGATTGTTATAGCCAACTCTTTTTTTTTTTTATTACCATTCCTATTGATACTTTGTTCACTCTTCTTCTCTCGCCACAGTTGAACGGATAGTATATGGAACTCTGATCAAGGTATGTCTACGAACTGAGCGCCACTGCTTGGCGACTGCTTACCTGAGCGGTGCCGTTATATTGATGGGACCGTGACATAAGCATGAGCTAATGAAAAACGCCGCTTCATATCGTGATTCTCCTAGAGGGTTACACGATATATTTGTCTTTTCACTAACACGATTCAAGATGGATAACAGCACGTATTGGTCGGGTCAATCCGACAATAAACAACCAATGGGTACGAGTTTGGCTATAAGTCTTTACTAACTGAAACCCCCCAGGATTGCACGATGCAACCTCCGTGGACCCCCGGTTTCAACATGACCATTCAACCTTCGGCAATATCAATTCACAATCGAATTCCGATGGTCAGCAGCCAAATTCTGCTGATAGGACGACAGCTGTGGCCCAGGCCCCACAAGATGGTCAATCCGACCAAGCGACGGCTGATATGCTTAGTCGACAAGGACGTCAGTTATCAACATCGAAACGAGCTGCTCAGAACCGGGCTGCTCAACGGGCATTCAGACAGCGAAAAGAAGTATATATCAAGGATTTGGAGAACCAGGTCAAGGAGTTGAAAGCCGCCCGAGAAACAATGGATGCATTGAGACAGGAGAACTTGCAACTTCGCGATTATATATTGGCTTTACAATCTAGACTAATCGAACACCCGAGTGGGGTTCCAACGCCTCCTGCTGTATACCAACAGCGGCAGTCTGTTGGTGGTGGTTCCGGTTCGTCCCTTGGTGCCACAGCAGCAGCAGCCACTGCTGCTGCTACTGGTACGCCTGTGGTGAAACGATGAAATCATGTTCGATAAACGAGGTGGTAATTGATAATTTATTCTTGTATAATGTACTAAAATAATTGAGTTTTTGCTGATGAAAGCCGCAAATGCGCAACGCTAGGGATTTAGAGGGGCCCAAATAGCAACGCGGGCAAGGCGGTGCCAAATCGATAAATACCAACCCCAGTCCCGATCTTCCCCTCGGTCTTTGTATTCCGTAACATTTTCTTACTTTGTTGAACCAATGCCATTCTCCTCGATTTTGCAATCCACCGGGAAAAAGGTGGTTTCCGATACGGTGGCCAACCAGCTGGCTGCTGAAGACCCATATTATGAACAGGTATGATAGCAAACAAAACAATGGGGCTGCTAACACGCGATCGCAGGTAGAACTTGAAGATGTAAAGGGCAAAAAGACATACAAACAGGTGAAACGGCAATTGCCAAAAGGGCTTTCTAAGAATGATGAAAAGATTTTGAAAAAAGTACGACGACGAGCGTGGATTTACGACCTGCTGTTCAGTTTGTGTGGCTTGCGTTGTGGCTGGACCGTCATCATCGGGCTGATCCCCTTCATTGGAGACGCTATTAACTGTTGGATGGGCATAAGAGTTATCAACATCGCAGAAAACATCGACGGCGGGTTACCTGCTATGTTGCGATACAGAATGCAGATGAACGTGTTGGCGGAATTCCTCATAGGGCTGACTCCTGTGATTGGTGATATTGCTATAGCAATCTACAAGAGCAATTCTCGAAACTACATGCTACTTGAACACCATCTACGAAAGAAAGCCGAGCAGCATCCAGTGCCTGTCGAACAAGGTGGCTCTAGGGGCGGCTGGTTCCATGGAAGTCGACATGTTGAAGATCCTGTTCCTGCCCCTGGCCCTGTTTCCGGTTCTACCGCAGCTGAACCGGCCCATGGAACTGGGGGAGCTGTCCCTCGGACACCTCCTGTGGCCAAATCAAAAAAAAAAGCAGCTGCTGGGCAAGTTTCCGGCAGCTACTAGTCAAGTTTTGTATGTAAACCTCTAGTTAGTCCATGGTTCATATTGCACTGCCGCACCACTTGCGCCACCTCTGAGCCCTTGAGATAGCCCTTGCAGCAGGGTGCTTTCTCCCCAAAGACCCGCTGCGCTCGGCTGGTTTTTTTTTGCTCGCTTCGCTCGAGCCTAGCTTGGTATCACGGCGCTAACCAATGCGGCTCCCGCCGCACCGATATGGATAGTGTACCAAGCATATCGAGGGTAGCTTAGCACAACGGGATACTTTATCTCATAAGACCCGCTTAGCTCGGCCTTTTTTCTTTTTCCTCGCTTCGCTCGTGCTTAGCTTGGTATGATCGGGCTTGCCTATGCGGCTCGCTCACCCATCGGACCTCTTGGTTACCGGATTGAACACATCGTCACCATATCATATTAAGCACGAGCGAAGCGAGCAAAAAGAAAAAAAGGCCGAGCGCAGCGGGTCTTGGGATTCGCTATGCTCCATGTCGTCAGGTTAGCAAGTGCGGCTCACTCACCCACCGGACCAGTGGTGAACTATTTACACATCGCCACACCACATCGCTGTACCGATACTTATCATACTAAGCTAAGCTCGAGCGAAGCGAGCAAAAAAAAAAAAGGCCGAGCGCAGCGGGTCTTCGGACTCGCTACGGTATCATCGATCCTCAGCTTAGGTCGCGGGCGGCACCAGGATAACTTTTCTTTGCCACCCCTCCCAATTTCGGCCTCAAAACATTCACCACCACCACCATCCTCGACGACAACAATGGACGCGGCGACGGTATTGGAGCAATACGTGTCGGATTTGGCTAATTTACCGGCCGAAATGGCCCATGTGCTTGAGGAAATAGGAGACAAGGATTTGAAGTTCTACGAGACTCGCAAGCGGATCCTTACTCGCGACGGCACTATTCACAAGTTCATCAAAGCAAATGGATCGCTAGCAGAAAACTCCAAGGAGGCGCAATACTATCCGAAGATTCGAGCGGACTTTGAAAAGGCCATGCAGCTTCAACAACAGAAGATGGATCTGAGCAATACCGGACTTTATATCATTGCCAAGCATCTAAAGCGACTGAACGACGATATTGCAAAGCTAGAAAACGAGGGCATGCTTGCACCGCTCGATGACGATGACATGGACGAAAAGCGGACCCCATTTGCATCGTCTGGTTCATCTCGACGCGTGTCGACGGTGTCCGAACGACGTAATTCGCCAGCTGCTCCACAAGCTTCATCTCGAGGCTCTACGCCCGTGACCTCGACCCTGTCAGCAGCAAGACCATCGAAACGGCTGAAAACGGCTCCTGGAGATATTTCAAGCTCTGCTACCCCTGCTGCCACGACAACACCGGCGGCTGCCTCAGCGACCTCCACGCCTACGACAAATGGTCCACCACCTCCGAGTCAACGAAACCCGTATGCACGTCAGCCACAACAGGCATCGGGCGAAGAAGAGGAGGCATTGTATTGCACATGTCAACAGGTATCATTTGGGAATATGGTTGCATGCGATAATCCGGATTGTCAATATGAATGGTTCCATTACGATTGTGTTGGATTGACTGCTCCGCCCTCAGGAACTTGGTTCTGCCCGCCTTGTACAAAATTACGCAAAGAAAAGGACTTTAAGGACACTACTACGACCACGAACAAGCGAAAGCGTAATCAATGAGCGTAAATCGTGTGTATAATGACGTATTTATTTCTAATGTGATTGATCGACGAAGATTCCGGAGAGGGTACCCTCAAGATTGTGAAACATTTTTCACATCGCGGCCTTCGGGGAGGGGGGGCATTCCACTTCTTATTTTTCTTCTCATCAATACTCCGACAAAGATGGACCTGACCGAGCTCAAAGAAAAGCTTTCAAAGGCGTCAGAACCGGAACAGGACGAGATAGTACAGAAGTTATGGTCAGAACCCAATAATCCGGCCATTGCCGCCATCCCGGCAGCAGTGATGGAACGGGTATTCACCCCGACTGTCTTCTCCGCATTAGAAGAAACAAGCGACCCTGAATTGAAATCACTCGGATATTTTGTTGCTAGTGGCAATGACCAATTCAAAGCCAAAGTATTAGACTGTGCATTGAAGCATTTGCGTCATTGGTACAAGAATGATGACCTGCAACGTGGTGGCAAGGCATTGCAACTGATAATAAAATATCTCGCCAAACATGACAAACTCGACAATACAACTTGTGACCGGATTCTGGCATTAGTTTCGCTTTATAATTGCAATACGCTGCCAAATAGCATCACCTCACAGGTTGTGGTCGCCACGGCCAAATGCATTGAAGTCAACCCATCGGCTAGTATCGTCAGTTTGAAGTCGGTCACAGAAGACTTGATCACGGAGGACACCAAAACGAGTCTGACAACTGCTTTTTCGCTCCTGGCAAATCTTTTTCATATCAGCGGCGAAATAGCCCAGCATGTGTTTGCAATGCCGCAGATCCAGCAGCAGCAATTCAACAAGAGCCATTTCGTCTCGGAGCAAGTCGTGGTGGCGGCCCTCGAGGCGCTTTCTGCGGCATGCATCAACAAAGAATGCCGGGCGCAGGTAGCTATGAACTACGATCAGGTGGTGAATTCGGCTTTACAGAGTACTCAGCCGTCGAGCCCGGTGGCATTGTTGGCTGCATCGATCTTGGTGAAGACGAAGGCAACCAATGACGCTACCACTCCCGAAGCTAAGCAGCAGAACGCCGACGAAATTGTGCGGCTATCGGAGATGTTTGAGGCGGAAATCGCTGAGGGAACCGAGGGTAAGTACTACAGTGTGGCTCTAGAGGGACTAGCATATACATCGTTGATTCCGAGAGTCAAGCAACGCATCATCACACGGGTGTCTTTGATGGACCATTTGATCCGTATTCTTAAGGAGCGAATAACCCAGACCCCGTGGGTGTATTGCTCGCTCTGTGTTTTGGCCAATCTCACCGAATATACGCCTAAACTCTCAGCCGAGCAGGTCAAGATGCGTGACTTGAAGACGTATGCCGGCAAATCGTCGCTACCCGAACCTGAGGACGACGGTATTGTTCATTCTCGATGCAAGGCGGTTCTCGATATGGATGTTACCGGGGTCATTTCGAAGAAATGTCCGCGGTTCACGCTGCCCAGCCGCCAGACGGTGGCTGTCTTACTGCGCAACTTGGTTACGGCCAAGCCGCATCGAGCCAAGTTTGCGCAGCAGGGCGGACTGGCTGTGGCTATTTATTTATTAATTCCCCAGGAGAACACGCCGCCGCTTGACGGCCAGAGCCGGGCTGTTGCGGCCAGCGCTCTGGCGAAGACGCTCATCTCGGTGGATCCGACTATCGCGCTGAGCAGCAAGATCTCGCCCGTGGTCACGATCAAGCCGCTGGTCGAACAGCTGTCGAGCGAGTATTCCAACGGCTCGCTGCTCGACACGTTTGAAGCGCTGCTGGCGCTTACGAATTTAGCCGCCGGGGACGACGACGCCATTCGCGACAACATTATCCTACAGGCGTTCTCGACAGTGGAGCTTCTGCTCACGAACACAAATGCGCTGGTTCAACGGGCCGGCGTCGAACTCGTGTGCAACTTGGCGATGTCGCCGCATTGTGCGGAGTTGTTTCTGGATGGGTCGGGTCCTGCGAACTCCCGCTTGGATATTGTGGCCATTCTGACTGACGTTGATGATCGAGCCGCGCGGCTCGCGGCAGCGGGTGCGCTGGCGGTGCTGTCGGAGTGGGCGCCAGCCGCTGCGGCGATGGCCCAACGTGAGAAGGTGGTGGCCAAGCTGCTGGCGGTGTGTGATGGGGCAGGGGCCACTGCCGACAGCGATCTGGTGATCCGCGCGGTGGTAGCCATTCGCAACATCGTACTGGGGGGCCAGGCAGATGAGATGAAACGGCGCGGAGCAGTGGCCAAATTGAAGCATGCTTGTCAATCTACCCGAAATGCCGAAGTGGTATCTACGGCAATGGAGGCTATAAAAGCAATGTCGTCATGATGACCCTGTTCGGGATCTCAATTGAGGTATCGAGTACCCGGTGTTTGGGGGTCGTGGTCCTGTAGCGTGGGATTGGTGGCCCGTGTTGGATTGGATGATTCCTTCCCCGCCCCCGCATGCATAACAGCTGTACCCCCAAAAAGTTTACTTACCGAACCGTTCTGTATATTGTAACATTAAGTTTCTGAAAAGGAAGATTTTTTTTTTCGTTCCACAACAACAACAATGGTTTTCACTTGTCGATGGGGTATTCTTGCTACTGGGGGCATTGCCTCTACTTTCACCAAGGATTTGCTGGTAGATCCAAAGACTCGAAAGGTTGATGATATCGTGCATAAGGTGGTTGCAGTAGCTTCATCAACCTCAGCTGATCGAGCCCAGCAGTTTGTCAATGACATTGGAATTGATTACAAGGTTGAATGCTACGGTACTTATGAAGAATTGGTCTCTCATCCAGATGTGGATATCATTTATGTGGCAACTCCACATTCCGTTCATTACGAAAATTGCAAACTTGCATTGACTGCAGGCAAGAGCGTACTATGTGAAAAGGCCTTCACTATCAACGAGAACCAAGCCAAACATTTGATCCAAATTGCCAAGCAAAAGAAGTTGTTTTTGATGGAGGCCGTTTGGACTCGGTTTTTCCCGTTGTGTTTGCAATTGCAAAAGCTTCTACATGAAGACCGGGTTCTTGGCAAGATCACCCGAGTTTCCAGTGATTGCTCGTTCTTTATAGATCTCAATAGCTTCCCAACCAAGCATCGGTTGTTGAATCCAGATTTGGGTGGGGGTGCGTTGCTGGATATTGGTATCTACGCGTTGACGTGGATCTTTATGATTGCGTATCGAGATCCAGCGAACAGGCTACAAGAGCCAATTGTGAGTTCTGGAATGATCAAGAACAGATACACTCATGTGGATGAGACTACGAACATCACTTTGATGTTTCCAGGCTCGCAAGTAGCATGTGTGGCCACGAGCTCTATGCGGGCGGAGACTCCGGTGGACTGTGTTTGTCGAATTCAGGGTGAAAAGGGTGACATTACCGTCCAGAAGGCGCCATTCCGTCCAGAATCGTTCACCCTCCACTTGAAGGATGGCGAAGAAACCAAGCATGCAGTGGATATTCCTGGCCAGGGCATGTTCTACGAGGCTGACGAATGTGCTCGAAGCATTCGAGATGGCAAGCTAGAGTCGGCTGTTATTCCGTTGGAAGAGTCCCGGATCATTATGAATGTAATGGACCAGGTACGAAAGCAGAATGATTTCACCTATCCAGCTGAATTGGAACGAGTAGACTTGTAGTTGTTAGAGACCAGTAAATGGCAGGCGTTAACCGACCGCGCATCTTTTTTGTAATACACCCAAAGGCATCACCAGCATCGCAACCTCACCCAAGTATGAACGAAGGAATCGCTCCAGTATCGCATACAGGAACTACGGCAGCTACGACTGTCGCCACGTCTCAAGGAGAGATACAGCAGAATGTGCATTCGCCTGCTGAGGAGTTTTCCGACATCATTCGCGCATGTCAAGGTGGCGACCTGGCCAGAGTGAAAGAGCTCATTGCCACGGGCGAAGCCACTGCTCAAGACGCCAATGCAGAGGGTACGACGCCATTGCATTGGGCTGCCATCAATAATAGACTCTCTGTATGCAAATATCTCCTTGACAGTGGCGCGGAGGTGGATGTTAAGGGTGGCGAACTTGGCGCCACACCATTGCATTGGGCCTGTAGAAGTGGATTGGTGTATATTGCACACCTGTTAATCCAGCGAGGTGCTGATCCGCTTCGAACTGATTCGCAGGGATTCAATGCATTACACTTGGCAATCCATTCGTCCAATGTGCTGTTGGTGATATATCTGCTTCACCAAGGTATCCCCGTGGACACCACCGACCCGGCGGGCCGTGCTGCCATGCACTGGGCGGCATATCAAGGAGATGCGCTGAGCGTAGATTGTTTGCTGAACTGGGGTGCCAATGTCAAATTGGCTGATAGCCAGGGGTTCACATCGTTGCATTGGGCAATTGTCAAAGGCAACCGTGCATGTATGAAGCGCTTGATTGAGGAGGGCTCCGATGTGTTTGCGAAGAATAACGATGGAAAAAGCCCCAGAACTATGGCGGAGGAAATGCATACAGTACCGACTTGGGAGACGGCGTTGGGGGAAGCAGGCAGACTGCCTACAGGTGGCCAGCGCTCCAGAATGTTGACCAAAAAGCAGGTCGACCTGGTGATGTTTTTTGTGCCGTTCATTGTGTTGCCCACAGTGGTGATGACGTTGATGGCATTTGTATGGTACCTGTCGGTGCCCATGGCGATCGTGGAGATTCTGCTCTCCACGAAACTGTGTAAGGATTTTGTGTTACCAAATGCATACCATGGGCATGGTGTAACCATGAAGAGTCCCTATTTGTCTGGAATATTTGCCGGGTCATGTTTCTGGACTGTTGTGCGATATTTGTTTGTGGTGCTTCCCGCCACTCTGTTTGCGGCGCCACTGCTGAACGTTGTGTTCATGCTCGTGTTTGGCACTGCGCTGTATACATTTTTCCGAAGTATGCTGATGGATCCTGGATATGTTCCAAAGCTTTCTGGCATCACTGAACAACGTCAAGTGATTGAGGATTTGATTGATGCAGGTGAATACGATTCTAGACATTTCTGCATTGTCACGTATATCCGCAAGCCATTGCGGTCCAAATACGACCGTTCCTCGAAGCGGGTGGTTGCTCGATTCGACCACTATTGTCCGTGGATCAATAACGTGGTGGGTGTACGGAACCATCGAATGTTTCTTGTCTACGTGATTTCATTGATGTTTGGGATGCCGCTGATGGATTATTTGTATTTTGGAGTATACAGTTCGACTCTGCCCACCGCCGAATGCCCTAATGCGCCCGAATTCTTGTGCGCCGCGTTGACCTCTGATTCGTTCACCACGCAGTTCGTGCTGTGGGACTCAGCGCAGCTTTCGTGGGTGATTTTCCTGGTGTTTGTGCAGCTGGTGCAAATCGCCAAGTCACTCACAACTAACGAAGCATCAAATTTGCATCGATACGGATTCTTAGGCGCTGACGACTTTTCATCGCTGCCGCTTGATCACCAAGCGGCTACCTCCAGCGCCGCACCGGCTGGTAATGCACCAGCCGCCACGGCGTTTGCGAGTGCAAACAAGCGGCGCTGGTATTCGAGCCTTCTGCGGCTTCTCGGCATTGACCAGTTCCTCAACACTGCGCAGGACCTGGGCCAGCAACGCATCCAGCATGCATCCAACCCGGCCGACTATGGCATTGTGCACAACTGTGGTGACTTTTGGTGTCCTAGTGGGCACTGGAACGTGTTCAAGGTAGAGGAGCACGGTCAGGGTGCGCTGAATGGACAGTCGGTGGATTACTATAGCTTGTACGAGTTCCCAGTCAAGCAGCGGGGGGCCAAACGAGGTGCAAACGGCACGTATGAGCTGGTTGAGCAGCAGGTGTAGCTTGTATGAATATATAAAATTAACGAACGTTCTTGGCTAGTTGTGTCGGTGCGGCTCATGCCTCACCACACCTACCCATGACGACAGAATAGCTATTGATTGAGATAATATAATATGCAATTACTACTTTGCAAGGGGAATTCAGGTTACAAGCGCTGTCTGAGAAGTGTGAGGATATCCTTGATGTCTTTTTTCATCTCATCGACACTGTGTTTAAGCTTTTCCACTTCATCTTCAACGTGTCGAATTCTTTTGCCGCTTACATCCTCGTAGCTACTGTCATCATATTTAGCAGCAATTCGGTGCAATGCATCCACTATAGCTTCATCGTCTGCTGATTTACTTGATCTGGCTTGCTCTGCTTGCTCTGCGTTTGTTAGTAAACCAGGGCTGGCAGTAATTTTGGGCATCTTTATTAGTCGATCTCGCTGGTTCGAGTCCGGATCTAACCCAATCTTCCGTTTCTTGTTTGCAATATCCACTCGTTCCCATATGTCAGTCCAGTTTTGGCAAAACGTCGTCCGAAGCTTGGTCAACTGATCGTCCGAACTGCCACCGCCCGGTTGGTGCTTCTTCTTTTCGTGTCGAGAATTCACCAGATTGATGATATATGTCTGCAGTTGATTCCGCACACCAAAATCTAGGGGAAGGTCTCCAAGTGTGTCCGTCAAATTATGTTCTTCGCGTTCCAACATTCTCTGCGACACTGTTTGGTAATAATCCGATCTGTTCTTGATATCACGCTCCAACACCAATTCCAGCTGGCTATCCAGGAATCGAAGCAAACAGCATTCGGCAGGATATGCAAGTTTTGACCGCCGAAATCTTTTACTTGAACCCGATTCTTCTGCGGAGCCCTGGTGTTCTCTGTCTGGAGTCAACACTTCTCGCCGGGCAGCATGCATGCCATCAGCCGAGCTCTCTGCGCTGGTTCCAGCAGCAGCTCTCTCCCGTTTATTCGAAATCCGAAATGAAGTTTGATGGTCTTTCTGGCTCATTGCTAGTGAGGCAACCTTTGCAAGTTGGTTGACTATTTTCATCAAACTATTAGTCCGTAAAAATAAACATTATTTATTCCAGGAATTAGGTTAATTATAATAAATCGACCGGCGCGCGCTCATGTGACGAGCCATTTTAATTAATAAATTTAGCACTTACCAAAACAAATCGTGCCGCCATATGCATCAATTGGTACAGTAAAGAAAAAAAGCATTCTTTGGTTAACAATCGATGGAATAACTCTTTGTCATCCGCGACCTCATTCCGTAGTCCGTGGCGAGTGGTCAGGTTTTTTTGTGCAAATGGAGATGTCGCTTCATCCGTCCCTGAGCTCCATAATCAAATAATACAACCATATAGCCCGCTCTGTACTCTTTGAATGACCTGGCACTTCTATCCACTAATAATTAGCATACCGAGCGAAGAGAGCAAAAAAAAGGCTGCGCGCAGCGCGTGTTACGAGAGACGGGATCCCACTGCACTCCGCTGTTTGTGTTTTACGCGCTTCGCTAGATATGCCCAACGGCGACAGGTCAAGTGAAGAAACGCTGGCAGTTGAAGACGTCTACCATATTAGTAATACATATGTTACACGAGTTATCGACGAATCATGGACCGACGACGAGACAGAAAGCGCGGGGACTGCCGCACCGGCGCCGCCGCAGCGGCTACCAGCGGCATGCTCATGGTGCGCCGCAGCTTGGCGGGCCCTGGCCGAGCCGCTTCTTCGCGAACAGATTCAGACTCTTCCTGCAGCCGCTTCAACATCCAACCGCTCATTCGTCTTGGCGTCGGCTTTGAATTAAACGCTTCATCGGGAACAGCTGGTGCTGGCTTCCATTTGGGTGTTTTGAGTTTCAAGCGCCGCGACGGCTTTGGCTCATCGTCGTCAGAGTCAGATTCGAGCTCAGACTCGGACTCGCTATTTTCTCCATGCCGATTACGATAGAGTACCAGTTCCAGTTCTTCAGACACCATTCGGGGCCATCTGGCGTTGTAGAGCTTAGCATGCCGGAAGCATCGTGGACAATGCCGCCGCACTTTCGACCGCAGAGCTAAGCATTCTTCATCCACCTCCAGAAATGGAACGCGGCAATTCTCACATTGTAACACATGTTCTTCATTCTGGGGCTTGAAAGGATCTCTGTTGTACAGATTTTGAAACCGTCTCCAGCTCTCCAGTCGCTGTGCCCTCGACAGTGTCTCTTTCTTAATGACCGGGATGGTACTGCTTTTTCTTGGCCGCAAGCTACGCGATCGAGAGTCCGGCTCTTCGCTACCGCGTCTACTGCCATTTTTACTTGGAACGCCTGAGGATGGCGGGTGTTGTTCGGGCTCGATTGACGTGGTCGGGGTATCGACAGACATTGACGATGCTCGCGAACTGGCCCGCTCGCTTTCCTCCGAATCAGATGATGCTGACAAGTCTTCAAATGGCTGCTCAGCACCAAATCCATTGACGCCAGTTTCTTCACACGTAACACAGAGACATTCCCGGTTACGTTTTCCGAAATAATCCGGGGCATATGCCACGGTGATTTCTTCACCGGACTGAATCCTCCGTTTTGCATAGATAAACATGCTTCTACTATTGGAAACAAACCGAGCATTTGCTCGACAGTCGTGGTTGACAAACCTTGCCGGCCCAAGCATCAAGCAATTGGCGCCTCGTCGGGTGCTATTGATGATTGAAAAATCCTGTCCTTCTTTCAATGCTTGCTCTTCTTCATCGTTGAGTTCGGTCAAATAACCCACCAAGAACTTGATTTCTTCATCTTGTTCAAAATCCTTGCGGGCAATGACACACGCCTCTCGCGCCTTCGATCGTGTAATATACCGGTCGGTAACCTCGATACCAAAGCCACAATCGGGCAAATAAATAGATAAATACCGTCGAACATGGCGCTCGAATTCATGCCGCGTCGACAGGTCTTGAAATCGCCCCAAAAACGCCTTCACTGACGACAGAGTCACGAACGTATCGACCGCTTTGGTGATTGATAATGATGACGATTTGTTCACCAGTGTTTGAACAATGCCAACGAGTTGTTGATGGGTGATGCCTCGCACGGGTTTGTACTCCCGCACTTTGCGTGTCTTGGCCCAGTAGTACATCCTGTCTATAAGGCAGTCCACCAGAATATCGTCGAAATACGACAGGTCTGTGTACGTTACGACCATCCTGTTCAATTCATCCACACCTCGTTGTCTAGAGGGGAAAAAAAGATGTTCGAGGAGTTGAGTTGGTGTGCGGGTGAGAAGTGGTGATAAATAATCCCAATGCTTCTTAACCCGCCATTTTCCCCCCTCCACCCCCTTCAAACTAGAGAAAAGTATTAATGAGCACTGGTAGAGTGCTTGGCACAAAACCAAAGATTCCTCTAGCGAGGAGTCCTCAGAAAGATGTAATATCCAGAACAAACTCACCTCAGAGTGTGGGGTCGGTAGAATCTGGGTCTAGCAATACCTCCGACGACATCGCTAACGGCGGCGACGGCGCTACAGAGGCACAAGGAATGTTCTGTCCGATCTGTAACGAATCAATGGTGACTCTTCTTCAGCTCAACAGGCATTTGGATGATGCTCATTCGGAAGTCGAAAAAGTCAACAATGAACAGTTAAAGTCGTGGTTCAAGAAGAAAGTTGAAAAGGCCAAGCAACTACAGACCATGACTTCAGTGTTTCAGAACGGGTTCTCGAAACTAGACTTGTTCGATCAGGATGAAACCAGTCATGAAGGCACCCCAATCAAACGGCCATCAACTCCGGTACTAACAGACGAAGTGGTAACTCGTAAGCATTGGCAAAAGCCGACGGGAAATGATCGATGTGCCGATTTGCTTTGCGACAAGATGCTGCATACTCGAAATGGCATTGTCAACTGCAGGCAATGCGGCAAGCTGTTCTGCAACAACCACACAAAATATCAAATGAAGCTTTCTAAAAAGGCAGTCCATGATCCTGCGAATGGGATTTGGTGCCGTGTGTGCGAAACTTGCTATAAATCTAGAACCGGATATAGCGACCATTCTGGCATTACGAGGGATATCACCGACATGTTCAGAGCTCCACGACAACAGCGCATTGATGTACGAGAGCTGGAAGTAAATCGGTTGGAAAAGCGCTTGGTTAAGCTGATCGAGACTTTGAGTCCGTTTGGTGATGACTCGGGACTGTTCAATTACGCCCGCATTCAACAGCGCCGCAATGCCGAGCGATCTGTGGCGAACTGGGAAGACGACAAGCAGGTAGACAAATGTCCCATTTGCACACATAAATTCGGATATTCTCTTCGGAAGCATCACTGCCGAATATGTGGGCGAGTTGTATGTGCAGATCAAACTACAAATTGCAGTCGTGGCGTTCAACTTAGTGTCTTGAATGAAAAACTGCAGACTGGAGTTGCCAAGGTGCCGAACCAAAGCGATTTGAGTATCCGCATGTGCGAAACTTGCAAAGACACAATCTTTGCTAGACGTAATTTTGACAGCGAGATGAGCAGTGCGAAGCCGACTGTTTTACGATATTATGATTCGATGCAGCGGCTGAAGAGGTCAATTGAAATTTCGTTGCCTGAGTTTCAAGTTATGCTGCAGCATATCAACGACCCCGACCACCCGCCGCCGCACGACACGTTGCAGAATGCAACACGCATTCGGCGAAAGCTTCTCGACAGCTTTTTCCAATACGAGAATATGACTCGGAAGTTATTGACATTGCATGCTGAAAGTGAAACAGAAATGCGGCTACAGAAACAGATTTATTCCGTAGCCGCCGAATTTTTGCGTAACAACTTGCTACCGCTGAAAGCAGTACCGAAAGTGCTGAAGAAGAGTCAGCGGAACCACGCCAAAACGCCGTCTCAGCTAAGCAACGAGGTCCAGTCCGACTCTATTCCAGATTCTACCGTCAAGGAGCTTCGCGAACAGCTCATTGTCATGCAAGAGCAACAATATATGGTGTCGCAGATGTTTGATGACGCTAAAGCGCGACGCAAATTCGATGAGTTGCCTCCGTTGGAGCAGAGCTTACGCGACCTAGACCGCGAAATCGAAGCCATACGAGAAAAGCTCGGTCAGCACGATATTTCATAGTCCGATCCTGTATTGTACACATGTAGCATAAAAATGTACGAGTTTCCGCCTGCATCATCATTATTATGGTCCAGTTTCATTTGTCGTAGTTGCTATGCTTCTCCAGACTATTATCCGTGACAATTCCCGTCATTGTTACTGCTTCGACCGAGCCATTCGCTTTACATGCCTCTTCGGAGTCATTTTCATATTCAGTTATGGCTTCGGGTGGGGTCATGATTAGCATGAGAACGGCCAGAAGGTGCTTGCAACCGCCGCACAAGCCGCACATCATGAACAACGAAATCAACAACCACTGGTGTGTCGAACGTTATAAAATTTAAAGTTTTTTAGTTTCACGTTTGAGTTCATGTAGATCTGTTCGCATAATGTCACGATTATGAGCATGCTTGTCGAAATGCTAAGGTATAGTTTCCGGAGAGTGATTTCAGTGAAGCACTCCGGTTCAAAAATCGTCAAGATGTAGGTGAAAATTGGCTCTTCCCCGCTTGAACTGAGCACTGCAATCATTTAATCTGAGCTTAGAATGTTGCTGTTATTCATATCAGTAAACGCAAAAGCTTAGTTCTTGTGGGGGTATTCAACCCTTAAAAAGAGATATTCCTTCCAATATCTCGTATGTTAAAATCCACAGACGAAAGCAAGTTGCCAAGCATTTTTATATGACCTTATATTTCCGGTTCTTCAGCGCCAGAAATTTGGTTCTGCTGAGCCCGATACCTGCTCGTTGTAGAAGTTTGATGAGTCTGCAGGGGATGATCCTTCGTGCTTCCATTGAGCAAGAATGGCTCAGTTAATCAGCTCCATCACACCTCCATGGTAAATCGCCCAACTAGACAAAAATCATCACCTTCAATTTTCAAGCGCCAATAAGAAAGAAAGCAGGCATGGTATTCCACCTGCTCTTGATCCAATAGAGGAATCTCTCCTCCACCAATGGGCAATCGCTTATCCTCTACTTGCGCGCTCGTCCTATGGTATGATATATGCATATAGCAGCATCGTAACCAAGATTTTAAGTCTATCCATGCCTACCGACAAGTTCGTGTGATGAGCTTCGGCGCTTATAGCCAGATGAGGCTGGGGGCTTCAAGTGCGGCTGACAACAGGAAAAAGTCATGCTCCTCCCAACTAATTCATGCATCAACTTAACTTTGGTACCTAGAATATCTCCCCCCCTTCACACATCACTTTGGTCTTGGTGCTATCATGGATGTATGCATTTCGAATAAAATATAATATGATCTAACGTAATAAAGAACGCAGCTCTCAGGACTAACCGCAATGAACGTCGACGAGAGTTGAGAGAACTCAACATTGCCGCCTGGGATGGCGCTACCGGTATGTGCTATTGATATTTTTCAGTCGACCCCACTAACATCCTATGAACAGATGTGTTTCCAGTCGCAGATACCCTAGACACTACTTTGAAAAGAAATACAACTTTCATCAAACGATGTCGAGTTGGATTGCAGGAAGAGCACCAGGCCACTCTGTTGAAAGAGGTCTCAACATTGTCATTGGAAAAATATATGAGTGAGATTGTCCAAGATTTGACAGAGGGTTTGACCAAGTGTAAATCGTCAGCAGATTTATTTACTGGGGTTGAAGTTGCATCTGCTTTGCATCAGCGGTTTGGTGTTGACTTCACTGGGCGATTGTTGGTCAATTTCCTGAGCGGTATCAACAATCCGGATCGACGTCAATTGGCCATGCTTACACATGAAGCACAAGTGAAAGAAGCTGCAGCTCGTGGGGATCGGCATAAGATTGTGTTGAGAGTGCTTATTGAATTGTGGATTGTAGGGGTGTTTCGATCTACAACAGATGCCATTGGAGCTGGTTATTCTGTTCCCGATTATGCTACTCGAAAAACGTCTACGGGACATATTCTTCCTCCACCGCTGATCGCACTGAAGGAGGTATTGGATTACGATCAGGAAAACTTTTCGACTTGCTCTGTTGCTATTCTGATATTGAAGAACTATGGGTCTGTGCTGGTTGGGCTGACCAAAACCAACGCCACTGGTATCAAGTCTGAAGACAAAGTGTTACCGACAGTAGATCAGGTGGTTCCCAAGAACATGCAGAACAATTTCCGACTGTTGTTCAATGCGTATACCCAAAACATGCAGAAGCAAGTTCAAGAAGTTGCCAGAAACACTAGACGCCTGGAGCGACGCAATGAAGATGCGTTTATTCGAACTGGTAAGATTGTTGCTGAACGGAAGGAGAAATATGATGCAATATTCAAGCTGGCTGAAGAAATGACTGAGAATTGTAAGGTTCTCAGTGAGCTTATGGGGCTGGAAATGCCCGAGCTGCGGCTCACCATAGAGACCGCCGAAGAAGTGTTGATCCGACGGGGTGGTACTGTGTTTCAGGCTTCTGATTCAGGTATTTGGGATGACGACGAACAGCGCAAGTTTTACGAGGATCTTCCGGATCTGTCTGTTTTACTGAAAAGTGAAGACGATGGTGACGAGGATAAGGACGAGGAAAAGACTGGTGAGAACGAATCTGAGGACATTGAGGATGAAAAGGATGACGAAGCATTCAATACTGATTCTGAAGAGGAGGATGAAGAAGACCAAGAGATCCTGAAAGAACTAGACAAGCTGATGGATGAGCCGCCAAAGCCAGCTGACAGTGAGCAAGTTACTGAACGAAAAGCCCGCCCTTCACCCGAAAAACAACCTTCTCGACCCAAGCAGGCCAGTGTCGATGTCAATGATGACACTGACGCTGATGCTGAGAGCAATCGCGATGAAAATGGAGAAGAAACAGCAGCAGAAGCAGAACAGGAAGAGCCGCAAGTGGCTCTAACTAAGGAAGAAGAAACTGCCGGCCAGCAAATGCAAAGCTTGTTGTTAAAGATCTCTGCTCAGATATCACGAGAAATAATTGACGAATCGGCGGTTGAATTTTTGCAGCTGAACAACAAGGCATCTCGTAATCGAGTGCTGCGATTCTTGACCGAGGTGCCACTAGAAGACGAGTACAAGTTGCCGTTCTATGTTCGGTTTATCGCTATATTGAACCCGGTTTGTCCGGAAATCACGCAAGGAATCATTGATTATTTGGACCAGTTTTTCCGATATTTGCAAAAGAAGCGAAAAATTCGAGCATTATACCAACGACGTGTATTTAATGTGCGGTATATTTCTGAATTGACCAAATTCGGTTTGGTTCCAAAGCATGTTATTTTCAACAAGTTCAAGATGATGACTGAGCGGTTTGATCAAGACAACATTCAATCAATTGCGAATTTGTTAGAAGGGTGCGGCCGATATTTGCTACGAAAGCCAGAGACCAATGTGCTTATGACCAAGATGTTGCAGATCTTGGAAAAACAGAAATCGGGCAAGTATTTTACTGTAGACCAACGGGCTCTGATTGATGGTGCCCTGGCTTATGTGAAGCCTGATCCTGAGGCGCAAATGGTTGCCAAGGTTAAAGAACGTCCATTGATGGAGCAATACGTGCGGCACTTGGTCTACGTTGAGTTGAACAAAGAGTCTGCTGTATTAGTGCTTCAGGAGCTGCGCCGACTGGACTGGGGTGACAAGACCACATATCGGGCCCTGTGCAAAGTATTTGGCAAAATTGGCAAAGTAAGGTATGGTAATGTCTCGCAAATGGCATGGTTGTTGAGCGAGGTTGCACATACTCATCGAGACTTGATTATTTTTGTCAATGATTCGTTACTAGAGGACATCAAACACGGTCTTGAGCTGCACATGTTTTCAATGAACCAGCAGCGGATTGCTCAAGTGCAGTATCTTGCTGAGCTGTACCGCCGATCTTTGGTTGGCAGCGATGTGCTTTTCGAAACGCTCTATCTGTTTATTACGTTTGGGCATCCAAATGGTATGCCGAATGCAGCCGCACCAACCGAAATCGATTCTCCAGATGACTATTTCCGAATTCGATTAATTTGTACTCTGTTGGAGAATTGCAACCTTGGAGGGGGCAACATGGATACCAAAGATGGCAAGCTGGACTTGTATCTGGCGTTTTTCCAATACTATACGTTTACCAAAGGAGCCTTGTCGATGGATGTGCAGTTCCAAATCCATGATGTATTCAATGCTATTCGTCCACACATGAAGCTGTGCACAAATGCCAAATCGGCCGCTAAGGCGCTGAATCGAGCGCTTGCTAGGGCCAACGGTCAAAACGTTGAAGATGACGAGAGTGGTAGCGAGCATGAAGATGTACACGACCGGGAAGAAAGAGAAGAAGAAGAGGAGGAAGAAACTGAGGAGGAACGGCTGGAACGGGAAGGCCGAGAACGAATCCAAAATCTTGAAGCTAAGCGAGTGCATGCCCAGAAGCAAGACTTGAAAGCGTCTGCTGAGTTTGAGCGCGACTTGAAGCGGATTATGGTTGATCGGGCCGGGTCGCTGGCACACAAACAACAGCAGGCTAGTGGTACTCATTTTGATGAGCCAATTCCATCTCGTAAAGTACTAATGGGAGCTGGTGCTCAAAAGGGTGCTTATGAAGTTATCGACATGACCCGCAACAAGACAGAAAACGCTCCGAGCCGTGCCACTACTTCATACTCGTTACTCACCAAGAAGGGGTCCAAGCAGCAAGTCACATCTGTTTCGATTCCTAGCGACACCAAGTTTGTGCAGTCAGTGACCGAAGAGCAAGAGCGACGTCGAGCAGAGCACAATTTGATCAAGCGGAAAGTGTTGCTGTACAGCAACCAACACGAACACGAGCATTGGGACGACGAATCTGATTTGCCTAAGATTGTGCAGCCAGACCTGGTCTCAACAAAGTATTCCAAGCGCAAGCGGTAGGATCCATGATGCCGCCGCGTGCGGCGAGATGCAATTCTGTGCTTGGAACGCGAGGGCAGCTTCCAGGACCGCGAGCGCACGCGAAGGTTATCGTGGGGTGATCAATCCCTGTCGCATGATTTTTGTTATGTTGCTAAGTGGAGCCTATTTTGGCGGGGCGGTTGCCTGTGCGTGCGCTGGCGTGCCTACTGTCTCTGTTTCTATGAGTGTATGGAAATAGTTGACGAATGAGGCAACCTGCCTTAGGTATCTTTATTGGGTCCGTATCCACCAAAAAAATGGGAAAGTTGCCATAAGATAGTATACATTTAGAAACGATGAATGTGATTTTCCGGCGTTGAGATGGTGGTATGACGTGGAAAGTTGCCGAAAACCGAATAGGGAACAAGGCTTCCCTGAACCGTAGATCTTGTCGAAGACTCATGGAACGATTTCGGTCTCGGCTAATGAGTTAGAGCGACTTCGGTGAAACATAGCGCAAGCAACCTAATATGAAACGGTGGAAAACTATATATGGCTCTGATGCCCGTCTCGCTAAAAGGTTATTTAATATAAACTGCAACGGTCATGTACAAAATGGCACTGACCAAAGAACTCGGTAGGGGAGGGGATTTGAGATATGACTCCTACTTCATGCTTCGGTATTTTATTGATCCATCAGTCAGCTCCTGAGAATGTTATCGACGGTGCTGCAGTTCGCGAGCCGGTATCATATTGATAATGGTCTTGCCTTTCCTCGCCACCAATTATCCATTTAAAACTGCAAAACTGGTATCAATAATATTCTTAGGAATGTGAATTAGCAACGTATGATGGTTTGGATGCCCAAAATTGATGGTGTGAGAAGACGGCCTCGATGGACATTGCTGGTGGGGATGGCATAACTGTCTTTGGCTTAGCCTTGGTCAGCCACGATATCTCTTGCTTGCGAACCCGGATTATCTTCTTTTCAGGGGTGAATATTAAGAAATTGTTGGTATTTTGGAGTCCAATCTTTCGTTGCTGCTGAGAAAAGTCGTGTCAAGTGTGGCCCAGTCGCCTTGATATGCGTGACTCCTGTCGCCAGGTGGGCTGTGTGCATCAGCAATGTAAGTCGAAATGCTGAAAATTGTTCGATACTGATCTCTTTTGATGTTATCAAATGGGTTTAGTTAGTTGGTATACTGTGGCTGCGGTGGTTTGCCCGTTTTTGTCTACCAGGCAGTTTCATACTCTCTGCCAACCAAGGATATTTTATTAAATCCCTTCGCCATTTTTCATTCAATAAAAGCTACAATTCACCTTTATTTGGATTAAAAGCCGCAAATGTACGAATACCGAATGTGAAAATGATAACATGCAACAATGTACATCAAATGGCATAGCATGTCTGTTTAACTTGTTGTCCATTCGTCAAGCAACAAACTTAATACTTGACGACGATGGTTGGAAAAGATAGTGACTAGCAGGGCCATATTGAATTGAGCGAAAAAAGAAAAAGCGGAATAAGGGCCGGAAGAGTAGTGTGGTTGCGGATGTAAACATCCGAATGGTGGGCGGAAGTCTGATTGCATTTCCCTCCCCTTCATCTTGCGAAAATTGGTCTGCTACTAATGCTCACCTATTTGGCTCCGACCGTTTTCTTGGCACTTATTCAAGCTTTGCTGGAATTTGGTTAATGGAACAAATTGGTTCTTTTGAAGGAAAAATATGCATGCTATGTACGGATCTCATGTGGAGCATTTGGTGCCCTGCCAAAAGCGGCTCGTGCTGAATCAGTTGACTTGTTATAGGCAATATTTCGCAGATTGGTGATTTCAAGTTAACTGTTAGCATAATGGCAGGTTCATGCAAAGTTTGCTTAAAAACTCCATCGCTTCTCGCGTTGGTGGTTGATGTCCTACAACTGTTTTAATTGTTGTCGGCACCTCTGATCTTAGCACAGTTGAAATCTCCACGCTGATTGAATGAGTCAACCGAGTCATTTTTCTTCATTTAAGGCTGCTCTTGTTTTAACTAAGTGGTTTTTGAATGTCAGTTATTTGTGGAGGTGCTGATATTCTTGTTTCAGCCATCGAGACTCGCGATGTTTTCCGCCTGGGTTAATTTGTCTAATTCTTAGACAGCTATGGCATTTTGTGGTTATAAAACTCGATAATTTTCAAACAAAGGACGTTGCATTATAAAAGTCTGTCGGTTTTATCTTGTTCTATATGCTGCTGAAGGTGTCTACTGCTCTGCGTTTTATCACTTTGCGGCGGCCGGTGATCAAATTGTTTTTGGTTATTATTCTGCCCACTTATGAGCTTGAAGGGCTATAATGGAAACTAATTCGATCAATTAGTGTTATATTATGGAAATGAATGGTTTTCATCTTGATTGCATGCTGCTACTGATGTTTTCTCATACAGATACGGTTCTAACCCGTTTTTGCTCTGGTGAGCCAACACGCCCACAATCACCCCAACCATCGGTCAAATTTGCTAATTGTTCCACAGAATTAATAACCAGTAATGGAATTGAATGGTTATGTCTTGCTCAAATATTCCTGCTTTTGCTTATTTCTGCGGGAAGTCGATGATGGCGCTAAACTACCTTTATTGCCAATCAACTGCAACGACCAATGATACTAGAACCCAAAGACAAAAGGGTTCTACTCATTCAGACCAGGTATTCAAAAATTATCACCACTAAAAGTCGGGTTGAGCTCACGGAATGGAGTTACGATTGTGATACCTGGCAGCAGCTGAGGCTCCCATACCAGTGTACAAATTCTACAACCAGACTCAATGCTAAACATTATCTTGCATGGCGACAGATAGCGGTTTTACATATTAGAAAATATCGGGTTTGTATTGACTTTATTGTCCAGAAAGCTATTCTCAGCCTGTATACTTCTACTGAGTGTCGTGTTTTCACCAAACCACTGCAGATGTTGATCCTTATAGAGATGAGCCGACGGGCTAGAGAAATCATATTTCACCTTCAATCTGGGAATGACCGAAAGAACCTGGAATTCATTTTAAAGATGTTTGCTTGCAAGGAGATTTCCAGCCAATGCTCAACTAAATTAAACAATATTCGAAGGGGCTTCCCCGAGTTTGGAACCCGAGATTACCGAGACGGGCGTACGCTGTCAGGAATCGACATATGAACCTTCCAACACATCCAGCGATTAGCTACGGAATCTCGGCATCCACAGACTAGCGGCCAAGCTGACCCCAAAAGATTGGATCCAGGCGCCTTTTGATGAGCCCCCGCCACTACTGATGCCGCTGATGTTTTGATTGTTGTCGCTGCCACTTGTACTTGCTGCTGGGGGCGTAAGCGCGGCGCCGTCACCCTTGGGTCTAATGAGCAACTTCTCTGGAAGCGTTTTTTTAGCAACACCATAAAATCCAGCTCTAACACAAAATTCCGCATGAACTGCTATTCAACGTTATAAATTAACATCTCCATATTTCTAAACGAACAAGAAAAAAATTCTCCAGCGGGACGCGACCTGTGGCCTACCAGCAAGGTCATATAATGTGCGGCTGAATGGTTCCCCCTGTATTTTTTTTCTGGCCGCCACAAATTCGCGACCATTGTAGATGGGCGTGCTAACACGTATGAAAACGGGCCCAATGGTTGCTCAGAGATTATCTTGACATGATCTATTAAACACGCATACTTGCTTCGAATTTTTTTTTATTTTTTTTGGACAAATCTATTCTGAGATTGTCTTGGAAGATCGATTTCCTTTTGTTTATGGCGGTGGCATTTTTCAAACTCATCAGGCCCAGGGTGGGGCGCGGAGAAAACCAAGCCCCAGTCCCGATTCCGCGCTGAATTAGAGTTCAGGCTCCCTTGCCATGAAGCTTGGTCCAGTCCCAATCTTGCATACTATGTTGAACTTCGAGGAAACTGGAAATAGCCGCCTTGCTATCCAGAATCGCGCATCGAACAAAACATTGCTGGCAAACTATAAGCAAGCGCGCACGACGCACAGGGCTCATGTCCTGCTGGCTGGATTTAGGTGGCGTTCGGGAAGCTGCCTTTTAAGCAGCCTTTATATGCAGGATGTATCAGCGCACAAACGTCCACAAGCATCCATCGGGTGGAGGGTGAACAAAAGCAAAAAAAAATACTAGGCGCCCTGCTAGATCTCAGCAAGCCTCCAAACCCCACGACAGTATATGATTAACCTTGAGATATTTATTTCATCTAGTGGACTCTAAGTGAATATAATTTGAATTTTTGAATTCTCAATCGTTGTATTTTTATCTGGCTATGGATATTATTGTTGGGTATTTATCATACAGTGATGTTGGAAGGTAACGAGTTTCGGTAGTGAGCCTCGTTCTCTAGAAGAAATGTCTCGCACTTGCTAACAAACAAGAAAGCCCGTGCTTCGATAAAAGAAAAGAGCTAGCGCCGGGATCTCGCTTATTGACATACACTCGCTTAGATCATTGTTTGAGACAGCTTTGGGGGAAAAGGGGGGAAATGTGGCCAAGAGCTTTATATACGCGGGAGTCCATTTTTCTGGCTAGCAGCTTCCGGCGTTAGACGTTTAGGGTAGCTGGCGCGGCATTTCTTTTCCTTAATCGCATCCTCTGTTGAGTTCCTCTCTCACAACAACCACCTCCATCGGTTGCGTTTTGAATTTATAAAAAACCAGGAATTAGCTAAATAAATGGTGGATGGATGAACAAATGGCAGATATTCCACGCCCCTCGAAAGAATACGTTTTACAGAAACGCAAAAAGGGTGATGGCCTCCAGCGTGTACGGCAAGCTTGCGACTCATGTCGGTAAGTGTTTCTGGATCTCTGAACGCCAGCTGCTAACAATTTATCCAACAGGATTCGAAAAACAAGGGTATGTCAAAATCTGGATATATTCTGTGGTTAAGCAAACCTACATAATTATTTTTGTTTTTTGTTCTTTCTTGTTGTGAAGGTACATCGGGTTATGCTGGGCTCACAAGGGATCCCAGAATCTGCTTTTGCAAAGCTTGTGCTAACCAGTAAACTAGTGTGAGGGTCAAAAACCGTGTTCTAAATGTACAGCAGACAGCATTCTGTGTATTTTCTCCGACCGGTCCAAACCCAAAGAAAAGAAGTATCCAATTGGTTACGTTGAAATCCTAGAAGATCGGTTGCTATTATGCCAGCAAGGCTTAATGAAGCTTGTAAAACACCTTTCCCGGGAAGAAGATGTATCACATTTCATTCCTCCAGAAGGCGAATGCACGTTTGAACGGGTAATGAACCTCTTAGGGTATAATGAACCTGATGATGAATCTGGATACTGGAACTGGGATCGGCTTGAACAAAAGCTATCAGTACAAAGTTGGCAAAAGCATCAACAGCAGCAGCGATTATTAGAATTACAATTGGATCGACCTTCTTCAGAATCTTCAACACAATCCAAGACGAACGGCATTGCTAATCAATCTGTACAGCAATCAAATCAACAATATCCTTCTGATTCGGCCACCGACTACAAATTAATCCATACTCAAGCCCAAACAGGTCCTTCAGTGGACGAACCGCCAATTGCTGCCCCAATCCAGCCTGTGGATACATTTGGCGTGATGACTACTTCAATGCTTGTACCATATTCTGATTTTCTAACATTGAATGCGTCGGGTATGGATGATGAAGACCCCCAAAACCGACACATGCCAATTGCTCCGACTCCTATTGCTGTTACTACATCTCTACCGTTAGCGCTGCCTGCCAATGCTACTATCCCTACCAGCGGTCCAGCTAGTATTCCTTCAAGTCCTACTGCTGGTCAGCCAGAGCTACTACCTAACCATTGGTGGAACAATTACCGGGGAAATTTCCAGTAATTGGATGGCGTTAGTTTTCGAGGCTGTATTTTTATTATTCTGCATCCTTTTTATTGCTTTTAATGGGGTTGCTGTTGTTTTATTTTGTTATTATTATTGTATTATTTTGGTACTAGTATTATGTAGAGGAGTTTGAGAGATTAGCCCAGTATTGGGCTGTTCTTCAATTTATTTATCTAGAAACTTTCTGACCTGTTATTTTGATCAAACGATTTTTGGTATCTAGTTGAGATTTGCCTACTTTTGTCTATTCTTGCGTTTACTTTACGCAGACCAAGTGACCGGATGATTTCGCCCGTGTACAAATACTGGGGTTTATTCTTAGTCCTCGGCAGCGGTGCAGCTCTTCTAGAGCCAATCTTCGCCTAATGTAAACCTTATTTAGAGCTTAAGGAATTATAATCTACGATCACATTTTGACTCAAATTCTAGAATCGTGTCTGTGTGGAATAAGCCTTTTGGCCCAAGGCTGAGAGAGATGGTCATTATGCGGCATCTACGAACCTTTTGCTTACTGTAGATAACCCAACCTCAGTATCAATACCACTATATAATTTTCTCGATAATTGTTGTACCCATGGATTTCTGAACATAATTGAAGAGAGTGGTATCAAAGAAGGCTGTTTGTCAGACCTACCTCTCCTCTACGCACACACACTTGGCGCTGCTACACTCCAGATCACCAGTTTATTTCTTCTCGTAGTACTTTAAAAGCTCAATCTCATCTTTTTTTTCCATTGTAATAATGGAATTTGTGGCCCTTGCATCTCTGAGGTCATGCTGATAATAGCACGACTGCAAGCTTATCACCCGTTCTAGATACACCTACCTTGGACATTTCTGCATTATCATCCAAATTACATCGTCGCAACACTTTTTCAATTGCCTATAATTCAATTAATAGGTTTTAAAAACATAAAGAATTTGGCACGTCCATGTGGTTGTGGTTTGGTGATGACGGTAACGATTGCTATGCTCATTTCAGTTAGATCAATTTGTCCACGCCTACAACCTTTCCATTCCATCCCTAGTCTACCATATCATTTTTCAAAGCATATGTGAGATTCAAAGACGATTGGACCGTTTTCATAGCATTCTAGATGCTGTTGACGATGTGAGATCCGTTTTCTGCTGCTCTCATGAACTAAGCGACAATTGTGAGACCCTAAACTCCAAAACACATTCAATCGCCTGTTTCTTTGACAGTTCATGATTTTCTAAGTAAAAAACATCAAATGAATGGCATTAAAAGTGGTGGGGTTATTGATAAAGAGGAGCGGCATAAAGTTAAGAACAGGCTCTTGGATTCTACTGGACATTCGCCTTAGGACTGCTTGATCACAACCGGCATCAGAACGAAACGAGCACTAATTTTCTACTACCAGCTCGGAATTAATATGTCAACGCTCACTGAGGTCATTTTTCTATGCTGTTCATTGGCCCACTCGACCCATAAAGTTTTGCGACAGTAACACGTGAGATTTTGACACCAATACCGTACTTACCAACCTCTAGTTCCATAGAATCGGCAATCTCCTCAATAGGAGAGTACATGCTGGCTTTTCCCTCGAAATTTCACGCTACAACGTGCCGACGGCCAATTTATGCCGGGTTAAGCGGGTAGTTCTTGCCGGCGACCTCACAGCTTCGGTTTTTTTAACATTCCATTCTTACCAAATCACACAACATTGGAGATTGGATAACTAAAAATATCGAACTCGAACAAAGAAGAATAATCCTCACCAAGACCAGTTTTTGTAACTCGGATGTAGACACTATTTCTCCAGTGTCGGAAGCGAGGGGTTTTTGTTAAACAACTCAAACAGTCCAACGTACAACTTCGTTTAAAAAACCTACAGCGCAGTTAAATTCTTACTTCCGCCTAGAAAACAAGCAATTCAATCAATTAGGTCTATGATCTTGCGCATTTGGGCCAGAATCGGTCTAACATCCTCGGGGGTGCACAATGCTTGTACTGGTTCGATTTTTCCCTAAATCCGCTCTTTCCCAAAATTTTCACATTCAGGTGTTGAACAGTAGCAATGATCACACCATTTACGACTGGTAATTGCTTGTGGTTGCCTAAAAAATTAGCATCCGCCAATTCGCGGCTTTCAGGCGGCGCTGAGATCTTCTGTGGCTTTCCAATCAGCTTTCAGAGTCGCCACCGAAAATGCATGCGGCACCTTCCTAATTTGGATATATAACTAAGGCTCTTCCCGAAACCAGTCTTGAAAATCTAATGATGATCAGACACACCTTAGCAATGAGACAATACTCAAGACACTGCCCTAAGGCGTCAGTAAACTCATATCCATCAACCAAGGAATTATGTTTACCGCAGTGATCAAGGTAGCATCAGGAACTTCACATGTGATATTGTTTTCTGGAAAGACATTTAACACGCACGCAGCTCCAGAATATTTCGGTTATTATGTCGCAGGAACCCATCAGGCGGATCACGTTCGGTTGCTGATTCACCATCTGCTGTTTCGTGCACGGGTCCATTGCTAACTTGGTGATTTCAAGGCATGTTCGAAACTAGTATGCAAAAAAAAAAAAGTAGAAACAATGCTAGCAACTGAGTGCCAGGGTTCGCAAGCGTGAGCCGCCCTCTTCGTATCATACGTACGGCATCTCTATTGACAATGTTTGAACAAATTTTTTTGTTCGATACTGCTCCCCTCGATCAAGGCGCAGTCAATATGGTATCATACCATCTGGTTTGCTATCTGATATTCTGTTTTCGGCCTTGATTTTCGGAATTCACGGCGCGGCTTCGCGAACGTTCGGTTGCTTGCTATTTGCGGCGCGTGAGCACGTCCACGCGTAAATTATATCACGGCATGCATTATATGCTTAGATATCTAGTCGAGGTGATTTAGCTACTCTTGGTAATTCATCTAAAGACCACATTTCACCACGATACTATGGACTTGATCGTAGCAGATAGTGAGACATTGACTCCGTGCGAAAATCCCCTGTGTTGATTCGGGTTCATCAATACCCCCACATATTATCTTCAGATGGTGAAGCATATTGAAACCTATTCATATGTCAATGCATCTGCTTGTTTGAGCTCTCAGCTTAGTAGCGCACAGGAATATCTATTGAGCCGCACAAGCCGCACATCCCGCACGATCAAAGCAACAAAGAGGGTGAAGAAGCGAGCATTTCACGTCCCACCCAAACTGGAATCCGCAAGGTTGAGACTACCACGCGCATAATGGAACAAGTGCAGCGATTGCCAGTAGCATGTGAAACAGAGCTCTCGGTCACGTTGCGATTCGAGCCAGATTGAGGACCCCTGAGAAACAGAATGCGGCTCATGCCGCACGCGAAGCTCTGAAAAGGATTAGAAGCCATGACCATTGAAACCATAATTAATTCATTAATATTTGAAACACTGTAAATAAAGATACTTGACATTTTTAACATTCTACTTCTAGTCGGAAGTGACTGGTCTTACCACTGCCACGGGCTCATCCTTGCCGTCGTCGGCAGGAATCTGCGCCGCATCGATGTCCTCAACATCCTCCTCTCGTGGCTCAAGACCCATTTGGCCATCCCAGCCACTGGCCCGCAAGTACGCCCGGAATCGGTCGTCCTCGCCCATCAAGTCTTTTTCTTGCAGGTGTGGAACAAAGAAGTAAGTGACCAAAACACCGGTCAACCCGATAATGCCGGCAATGATGAATGTCCATCTTTTGCCCAGGTTCATTTGGATAGGGGTAAACACTTGGGTACCGATAGCAGCACCGGCTTTGCCAACAGCAGCCGAAAACCCGTAAAAAGTGCCTCTAATCCCGGTAGCATAGGCTTCTGATGATACCAACCCGAGACAGTTTCCAGGACCAAGGTTACCAAAAGAGTTCATAAGGCCGTAAAATATGATAAAGAGAGGCAGAATTTTGCTCAATTGATCGAAAGCACAGCCAATGATCAATCCAAAGATAATATAACCACAGAAGCCAAGCATCATGGTGTACTTTCGGCCAATCTTGTCAACGAGATAAGCTCCCACAAACACACCAGGCAAGGCGATGACACCCAACAGCAACTGCCATTCAGCAGTGACCTTGATAGATTCATTCTCGCCTACAATACCGCTGATAATAGTTCCCGAGAAAACACCGTTTGGGAATGTCACGAAATCATACAAGAACCAAGCACCGCAAGTACCAATGAGCCGCTTCCAGTAAAACTTGATAGCAAGCAGATATGGAACCTTCTTCTGCATGGCACTCTTCTTGTACAATCTAGAGGTAGACATTCTGATTCGGAAATAAAACACACTCAAGGGCCAGACGACACCAATACCAAAGCATACTCTCCACACAGTGTTCAGGTGGTTATATCCCCCGGCAGCTTCCCACACAATCAGAAAGATGATTAAAGCAAATGGACCACCAAATGACAATGGCAGGTTTGTGACAAGCACAAACGTACCACCTCTTCGTCGAGTGACCTCATTAGCAGATTCGGAAGCAGCAGTTGACGAAGCTGGATATTCACCACCGGCTCCGACACCGATCAAACCCCGACTAATAGTGATCATCCAAAACATGCCCTCAGTGGTGACACCATGAGCGGCGGTAGCCATGATCCCACCTACCACAATCATAAACGTAGTGGCAGTCAATGCCCATTTTCGGCCCATGTAATCACAGGTCAACCCGATCAAAACTTGGCCAACAATTTCACCGATCAGCAAAGCGTTAGATACTCGAGTCTTGACGGTGCTTGTGTAAACTGTTGGATACATTGCTGCGAACACCAAATTGGCCATCGTCATCAGGTTGTTCTGGTATCCATCACTGATCAGTGCGAACCCCGAACAGACAATAGCAAAGATGTCACTCAGATTTCTGGTCTTCTTCCGCTCGATGGGCGCCTGATCATATTCGAATTCATCCGCCTTTATTTGGCTATCCACACTAGAGGAGGTCTGAAGTGGTATTGTTAGCAATGGTACATTTTTGTGCCAACTTACTTGGATGCGAGTTGCCATTTTCTTTCCGATGTATGGTAAATGAAGGCCAGAATAGTGGAGGGGCCAAAGCTTATATAGAAAAGGGCAAATTTAGCCGATCTATTAGTTGGAGATTTTTTTATTCTCAACTGAAACATAGAAGATCAAACGGGACGCGTACGGCACCCTTGGAAAGTGCCCAGCATGGTACCTTTTGCCGTTGTGTGTGCGTCTCTCATCTCTCCTGCCAAGTCTGGACTGTACCGACATTTGAATTTAGTCAATTGGCGGGGGTAGCGGGCAACGATAGTATGAAATCACATTCTGCCTTTCGTTAGACCCACGTTTCAGCTGAAAAAAACCTTATCTTCTCGGCTCTCCAGAAAGAGGCCCAATTGATATTGCCAACTATAATCGATGCTTTGGACCCAGGTGCTCCTTGGACTGCTCTGTGACAGAGAATGCCTATGCTCATATGCACCCTGAAGAAGAGCCGAAAAATAAATATGCCCAGACTTTTCTCCACATGTCGGCTCTATTGGCCTAAAATTACCCCGCTCAGACGCGGCTGGGATGCTTGGCCATGCCACGCGCTTCGGCGAGTCGGCGTGATTGGCCGGTGCTGCTTTTGCAGGTGGAGATCGTCGGGATTGAAATCCGTAGATCTCGAGCAATTCCAGCAGTGATTCTGGCCTGTAACACCAGTGCGAGTTCTTCAGAGCCGCCAGAACACCAACGTGACCATATCACACCAAACAGTTGGGCGGATCGGTCTCCGAATGAGCCTTTGCTCCGGTCAGAGGTAAGACACTAACCAGCTTACATGGCCCAGAAAATCTCCGGAAACATCTGATCGATCGTAATGATGCCGAAATGTTCAACGCTCGAATCCACTGGAATACCCAAAGCCGTTGGGCGGCGATCCTGCTCCTTTGTGAAAGAGAAAAAGCCTGTGACCAGCCGCCATACACTCGCAACGTTATCGCTCTCGAACTCGAACTCGAAATAACAAAGAAGCCTTTAACTCTGGCAAAACCTTTGGTCATAGCTTTATCATCCCACAACCCAAATCAATGTTGAAGGTTCCAATCCAACTTGTCCATGTCGTGTGTCGCCAGTGCGCTCAGGGCGCTGCTTCAATGCCGGATTCTGACGCGCCGCACAACCGGCCGGGTAACCTATGCTCCCAAGACTCGCCTAAAAGTTGCACTGCTTTGGCATCTGTTTTTCTTTCCCTAACGACACGCTGAAACAAACGCACAAAATGGCCACGGTTAGTTATGACTTTGAAGTCGAAGCGGCCAAGGTAATAGCGCTTCGCGACAAGCTGATAGATCAGGCGGAGAAATCCAATCTGCTGTCTGCAGATCCGTCGAATTTGCCGCCGGACCTAGTGAAATTCAGCAACCGGTATCAACGACTAGTCATCGAAAAGCGAATCAACAAAAAGCGAGAAAACGACCGTTTCAAAGCATCGTACAAGGCAGATGGCAAGCTACATTTGCTTCCGGAAGGTGAGGTGCTGGATGATCCATATTACAATCAGCGTCTACGCGAAGCATTGAAGATTGATCCACCACCACCTCCTCCTCCTCAAGCATTGTCGCAGCCTCCACCTATATCGGCTCGACCTCCTCCACCGCCAACCGATGCTCTACCTTACGATGAAGAAGATTTGGTAAAAAGCTCAGTTTCAACGACTCCTCAAGCTACGGCACCCCCGCCGCCGCCGCCAGCATTGCTGAAATCAGTACCCACGACATCAACACCCCCTCAAATACCAGGACTATCCTATGCATCTTCGTCAAGTGTAACCAGTAACTCCCAACCGACATCTACTCCTCCATCACAGCAATTGCAGCCGCAGCCGCAGGCTGCTGTCGAACTACCCAGACCAAATTCATCGTACCATTCAGCTCCTCAATCTGGGTATCCATTTCAGATGTATTCTGATCATTCTCCAAATATGCCAGAAGTCGGGCACTGGGCCTCACCCCTTGTAGCGCATCCGGCTATGAATCCAATGGTCCCAATGCCACAGCAGGTTCCTATCCAGCCGCAGCCGCATTCACAACAGGCTCAGCAATACGAACCACCGGTGTTTGACAGGCATAGCTATAGACAGTCCTTGTACCCACCGCCCGCAGCTGCTCCACCTCCAGCGATGATGTTTTCAGACGAGCAGCCTGTAGCGGTTGGTCGCCCTGGCCCGCCTCCATTTATGCAGAGCCAAACAGCATCACCGTTCGGCTTTGTGCATCCCAGAACCGATGCACCCGCATGGAACAGCAATGGTAGTACCAGTAGCACTAATGCTGGATCCCGGCACGGCGGTAGAAAAAACCGCCCGTATTATTAGACTAATTTTTTTTTTTGCATTGTGTAAATTATTACTTGAAGAACTTGAATTTAGATTTCTTCTCCTTCTTTGGAATACCAACTGAAGACGGATCTTTCAGCGCATCGTTGACAGTGTTAGGAGAAGGAACATTGGGTGGAGGAATGCGACCACCACCAGCAGCCCCGTGCGGCGGCTGCGCCGCCGCGCCTTTGCGTGAGGCTGATGGCTGCTGTGCTTGTCGCTGTTGCGCTTGCTGGACTTGACGATCACTTTCCATCAAATAACCCGGTGCTCGAGGAAGTGGCTGATCCACTGGTAGATTGAGTCGGTTTCGTGGGGCTGAGAGCCGCCCCATAGCGCTCAAAAACTGTCCCGGCGACAGGACGCTTGTGCCGCCAATGATGACTTCGCGATTATGCTGCTTCGAGAGTTCGTACATGGCACGGGCCTCAGACTGGGTGATTCCGCCAACGACAAACACAAAAATGCGTTGCTTGACCTGATTGGCGACCGAGTTTTTGGCCCATGCGGCTCGCTGTCGCGGGTTTCGCAGCGAGTTTTGTTGATCCAATTCCATCTCAGATGTGGGTTCATCCTTGGTGAATGGAAAAATATCTGAACCAAGAGAGCCCCGAATCAGCTGATCAACAATATTCTTCATTCCAGGTACAAACCGAGATGTTTCGTACACATCACCAGTGGCCGCACCGTGGAATCGCTGCGGCTGCTGCTCTTTCAATGCCTTGTCTTTGATGGCATTTTTTACAGTAAACGATCCAATGATACCAAAGTTATCAATGACTTGAAGATCAAACTCATCCAGCCCGCAATGCTGCTTCAACTTTTGATAGTCTTCCTTGATAAGGCCGCCCCGATACAACGCATACAACGCCAAGATCCGCACCTTGTCTTGACGGGTCAGATAGTCTTGAACAAGTAATTCCACTACATCATCGGTGAAATTCTTCTTCTTTTTGCCATCGCCACCAACCCCGGTGACACATGTCTGCTCGACCTCCGCTACTCTGTTGAGGTCTTTCGTTTGGAAAAAGTTCATACATTCGTTGGCCATCTGCAAATGCAGCGCAAACCGATCTTTCATTTCAGCGAACATGGGCAGATTGGCCACCATGTCCTGAAGATCGGTCACGTTGGCTTGGACCGAGGTATCAACCAAATGCGGGTTCTCTTTTTTGAACTGATCAAGTTTCGACGTCAAGTTGTCAATAGCATCTTGCATATGCATATGTCGAAGTGCCACCCATTCTGCATCCTTATCATTCAGCACCCCTTCGACAGTCTCCTTGCCGTGGTTACGCTCCGAGGTATATTCGAACTTGTTCATATCTTTGATTGGCAACAAATCGTATGCCATAGCTTGATACGTGAACTCGTGCACCAGGGGAGCAAATGTATCGATAGATCGATCTAGAATAATTATCTGCGATCGTGGCCGGTTCTCATGGACAGCAGGGAAATCGCTATGAGTCCGAGCATATCCATCCAATTCTCTTTGGAACCGGTTGGCCATCATGTACGGAAGCAGGTTGGCTTGATAGTTTTCATTTGCTCGTTGGAACCGCACAATTGGATATTCGCCAAGAGTCGCACAAACACTCACCAGACGATTGGCAAGTTTAGCGATCTGAGGTTCAACCAGATCGTGACATTGTGAATTGAAAAACACCTCATTTGCATATGGTTCATCGAACGAGAAGACCTGGCTTTCCAATGGGAAAAAGTCCAAAAACTTCACATCCATGTGTCGGATAAATCTTCCTACCGGCGAATTGCGGACCTTTTGATCCAACTCCTTCGTAAGTCCCGGCAGGAAGAACAAATGCGCTCCCGCATATCGTGGCGGTTGTTTGGTGTAGTCTGTGATCAAACAGTCAATAGTGTACTTGTCAGGTTTGATTAGATACACCGCTTCCATATACCCCTGGGTTTCCCGTCGGCTATCCAAAACCTCGACACTTGACACTTGTCTATTGAGCAGTTCACTCTTATCCAGAATATATCCAAATATCCTTTTAACATGCTTATCAATGATCAATACTTTGTACTGTTCCGTTAGTTTTATTCTCTCTGTTCTTCAAAACATACCCTGCTGGCGGGTTGCACGGAATCAACTGCCTCAAAGACACCTGTTAAGGATGAGTTAGCCCAAATGCTTCCACGAATAACATACGCTGCTTCAACGCATCTATCAACGACATTCTGATGACGTGCCTGCCCCGGAAGTGCTCCTCTTGTTAATATATAGGGAAGTTAGGGACAAAATGCAGGAGTTGAGTGTCAGAATGGCGGGTGGGATTTAAGCTCCGAGCATCGCGTCGCATTCCCGGCCAGGGCAGTGCGATCGCCGATATTAAATAGCATGTTTTGTAGACTATTATGTGATAAAAAAGAATAATTTACAGCTCAGTAGCATCGTAATTGATGGGGTCGAACTCCGCACGTACTTCGTCTCGAGCATTAGACTCCACAGTCGATATTTCACGCAGCGACAGATCAATCTGTGCCACGTTGTGCTCGTTAACCTTGTCCCGCATGTTCTTTTCAACACGTCGGCGCTTAAGATTGGCCTGACCCGCCACGTTGACATAGACAGCCTGTTGCTTTTCTTCATCAAACGACAGGATGATCTCCGGGCGTTTAGATTCCAACGTCGCATCATTATCCTGGATTCGTGTGAATCGATAAGCCGTTGTGTCCTCTTCCACCGTATCAACATTGCTGTCAATCCGCTCCTTCAATATTGAAGCATCATCATCAGAAGCTACGTAAAATGACATCCATTCTTCACCAGGATTCGGACCCATAGAGGTCTGATAGAACAGGGCCGTAGAAAGCCCAATCTCCGAATATTTTCTCTTGTGGCTGGACAAGGATGCAGAGCCGATCATACGGACAGTGACATACTGCAAATCAAACATCTTGGAATCAGGCAACAACGACCAAGACTGAGCAGGTCGCAAATGCTTCTTTCGTGGATGTCGAACTGATGACAAATTGGAGTTTGCAGCGTCGAATGTCGATTCGACCGTACGCAGAATATCCTCTGGGTCAATCTTTTCTTCTTGCGATTGCTTAGCCAATGCAGAAGCCTTGGACTCAGATAGAGATTTCTGCTTGATCAATTCCGAAGAAATATATTCTGTTCGTCGTAAAAATGCCACACTGCCAGCAGATTTCGTAGACCCGTTCTTGCCCGCTGGTTCTCTTATCAACGCTCGGTCTTTTGGATCGAGCTCAGCAGGAGGCTCTTCTGCACAGATCTCCTTTTCATCGTTTTCAGTGAAAATGCTTGGAACCTCGATCAAGTCTAACGGCATCCCGAGGTCCATGTCGACTTGCATGTTCATCTTCCTCTTCAACAGCGCGTCTGACAAAAACGTCGACCCCGTAAGCGACGATATATCCACCGGAATGTCAATAAGCTTCGGAGGACATGGCGGCGGTGGCAGCTCGTTCTGGTACCGGATTCGAGCAATGTAGTCGTGCTTTTTCGAGCTCATTGTTGTGTGCGTGCTTGGTGTGGAGCGAGTTGAAATTTGTCGTGTGGTTGGGATTTTGGCGATGGCGGGCCAAAACTTTCAACATGGAAAACTACCAGACCTATGTCCAAGAGAGCCTTGGGTCTTTGACAAGGTCCATACGAAAAGATTCGAGAAGCGTGAAAAATCGGATTCATAGTATAAGATCCGATGCAGAATACATCACTCAGGTCGCGTCAGCATATGGACTACCTTTAATTGCTAACGAGCGGTGCGGCCGGTGGTATATCCATCCTGATCAGATCACCGAGAGCGTGTATTTCAAAAGCACAGACGGTCATGTTAATCAGTGGGCATTCAGCACGAGGCGACTGAACACGCATATTTTGCCAGTTATTGAAAAGTTTGGCGGAATTGTGGTCGTAGATTCAACTCGACGTGGAAAGAGAATGCCCGATGCACTATCAAAAACAATACCAATATGGTGCTCCGTTCTGAACGAAGTGCTTTTTGGAGAACCTGGGTTCCATACTCCTCCGAATGCTGTATCGAGAAGCGAACATTCGCAGATTCAATCCCGTGTTACCGGATTCGCCAAGCAGCTAAACCAAATCGATATTCACATCAAATTGGGCAAACCACTTAGACCAATATGGGTCACCCCTGATGCGCCGCTGCCAATAGAAATACCGCAATTTGACGATTTCTATCCCGTTGTTCTCTGCACCGCGTCGAGAATGGCCCAGGATGGCACGGATTTTCGCCACGGGTTCACCTACGTGCAAGGCGCCGCAGACGACCATGAGGAATGGGCCCAACTTCTCACGCCCGATCTTTTGTGGCAGAATATTCATTTGCTAACCCAGCTCGAATCTGATGAGCAAATTCACGCTGCAATCGAAAAGCTGGCTGGCCAGAGTACAATCTCCGATACCGCAGCAACCATGACTCAGCTCAAACCGCATAAAATCTGGATCGGCAGGTCCTTCACCGTCAAAACAGACATATCGATCGATCTACGAGAAAACGGAAATGCTGACGCACTGGCCTTTCCATTGAAGCCAGGCAAAGTTGGATCTAAACAGCTGCGGCTCAATTTGCCGCACATCGTGCAGAAAGCCGCTCCGGACAAAACAGTCGGTATTGTATGTGACAATGCCTCAGATTTCAGTGTAGGTGCCGCACTCGCTATTATATGCACTTGGTCCAAATCGTCTACAAAGGATGATATCCGAAAACAACTGGCTCACATAATAACGCAACACAAGTGCAATCCAAGCCGCACAACATTGAACGCCGTAAATTCATTTCTAATGAGCTAGCTAGACCAACTTATGATCGATTACGAAGTCGGCGTTTTCTATCTCGCCCGTTTTCCGATGCTGCTTTCGTGCTCTCCATTAACGTCGGATGCTGTTTTGCCAAGTTGGTGCCTAATGCTTCCATGAGCTTTTTGCGATCCTTGGCAGCCTCAGGATCGTTGTAGCTCACTTGTGTGAACACCGGATCATCATCAATAGGTGTGGAATCACGAGTCACATTCTCGTCGCGATCAGTGGATAGATTCGATGTCACTGCTCGACCAACCAGCTTGCGTTTCTCGGAGCGGCGGTTGCTTTTCAGTTTGATATCTCGGAACGTCTCTAGCGCTCCATCCTTCGGGTTGACTGTGACAACATCGATATATGCCTCATCCTTGGAAGCATTATCTACTGCATCCTTATCAACTGATCGTCTTCGTATTATCTTGCCCGGCTCTGGTTTGCCAAACATGATGACATCCGAATTATCTAATGGCGCCAAAATACCCCGCTCGGCGCATTCAAACAGCCATTTCTCGTTGACCATTGGCACTTGATGCTGCAGACATAATCGGATTTTAGGGGTGATTTTCGGATTGTTGGAATTGACCACCATAATGTCGGTAGATTGTATAGTGCCAAACTTAACTTCCAAGCTGGATTGATGCTGAGCTCCAAGTAGTGCTAAAAGCTTTGGTAGGTGTAATGCTTCAACCCCAGAATATCCAGTGAAATGAATGTTCAAACTCTCCATACCCGGTATGTTACAATGTGCCAGCGCTAGACCCCATTGATCCATGGCCAGCGCCTTTTTATGTATAGATCTTTCAATCATCCATTCCGTAGCAACAACACCACTACCAGGCATACTGGGCCGATCTTTGGGTGGTACTCGCGAATTTATTATGCAAAACGTAGGCTCTCCAGCTATCCGCCCCCCATGGGACTTCACAGCATTATGCAAAATAGGAACTAGACTGTCGTCATAACCAAAAAACTGAAATACCTGATTGGAGAATATTTTCTGAGAATTGGTAAGGTTCGCTTGGGGAGCAAGATCCGTCATGCCGTCGGGCATCTCGCGCTCTTGCCAGGAACCCGCACCCGCACGGGGTGCGGCTCGCGGTTGCTGCTTGTTTGTATCGCCCATTACTGTACTCCACACCTGGCTCAGCTGGATTTTTCGTTTCTTCAGTCGTCTTGGTACCGGTATTATTTGTTCTTCATCTTCATCCTTTAGTCTTTGGTAATCTTCTGGCCACGTCTCACATGCACCGACCCCAATCATGGTGGGAACCAGCTCTGTATCAAAGTAATTTTCTCGCAATGCGGCTCCACGTCTTATACTATCTGTGATCCATTTAGGATCTACCGTAAATATTTCCCACTTCTTGGCAAACATGTACTTTTTACCACTGGTGCCGCCAGACACCAGATGCGTCACTTGTTTGGTCAGATCTGGCGAATATTGACCACCGTGCCTTTGAATTTGCTCGATTATCTCTGCTCTTCCTTCAGATATATTCGTACAACACATCCTCAATCCTTCGAACACATCTAAGCGTCCGGCTTGGATCTCAGACTCCATCTCAATCTCTTCAGCGCCTTGCCAGCGACTAAATAAATCCGGTATGAACGCCGTTCTCAAGAACACCATATCCGGTCGCTTCGTGACAGCATATTCATACTTCGGCGTATCCCTACTACCAACCACCATGTATTTGACGTCGCTCATCAGGCTCACCTTGTGGATGCCTCCCATCGCTTCGATGCATTTGATCGTTTCATTCTGCCCTGGAGTTAGCTTAGCCCTCGCTGTTTAATAGACATACCCTGAGATCTGGCTCGACCGCAGTACAACAAAAAACCATGCCCTCAAACGGCCTGTCTGATTCTGGCATATTTTTTTTGGTTGTACGTGACAATGACGCGTTATTGTCCTTGGTGCTTGAAGGATCGCGCATCTTCTGCTCCCGATGCCCGGCCGCTGTTAAATCAATCGACGCTTGGAAGATCAAAATTTTTCAAACCTCCGTCAACTATGCGCCAGTTCACACGACGGCTGGGCCAAATCCGCCACTACTCTAAAATACCGGCCGGAACATACCATGAGCACGGACTGGACTATTTATTACGAAAGGGAATTAAGGATACGACAAAACTCCCCAACAACCAGACGCTTCTGCCCCGGTCGGATCCTCTCTGTGTTGACTTCGGCAAAGTACGAATAAAGCCAATCGCAAACGCAGACCATCGAGTCGACTCTCTCGTAACTCTTATTGCAAATAAGAACGAAAACCAAGCATATTTCCGATTCGAATCGCTGTACAACGAAGATCCGCTTATTCTCAAGACATTGTCGCCACTTCATTGCTCGGCATTACTTCATTTGATGAGCACAAGTCCGAAAGCAGCAACAGAAACCTGGCCACGGTCTTGGATGATTGCAAACGCAATGAAGGAGGCGGGCCATGAGCTACAGGCCCGTGATTATTCTCGGCTGATTCTCAGTGCATTCCATTCTGGTCAACACAATAAGGTAGATGCATTGTGGAAGGACCTGACCGATAACAACATACACAAAACAACAGTCTTGTGGAACTCATACATCTTGGCTACTTGTAGTGGATATCCGTGGTACTGGAGTCAACTGAAACGCATCAACTACAAGCTTCGATTCGACACTCAGCTCGAACCACCTATTACAAACGATGCATTGGATCTTTTCAGACAAATGGCCGCAGAAGGACTACAGCCCAACGCAAGAACACACGAGCTGCTGATTTTGTATTTCGCTAAGAAGGGCGAGCTGGACGGCGTCAAAACTGTGCTCTCAACAGTGTGGGGCGACGTAAAGGACGACGCATCTTATACAACCAGACTGGCGCGTTATGGAACAGCTGTCCAGCCTGACGCCTCGACACTTACAAACATCATACACTCATATGGGGTCAACGGGCGTCTAAAAGACGGACTTCGGTACGTTGGCTGGATGCAAAAACGATATAGCGTGCGGCTCGACGATCCAAATTCGCTTAACACATGGTCCACCATGCTATATTGGGCATTTGTTGATCGAACGACAAGCCGAAGTACATTTGCATTGCTATGGAAGAATCTGATGAAGCGCCAGCTACAGCCAACCTTCTACATGTATTACTTGAACATGCGCCATCTAATCTCACGCAACGATTCCAGACGAATCGTTCAACAGATGGAACAGATCTACGAGTCCAGTATCAAGGATAAAGAGATGCTTACTGCGATCCATTTGAACCGAGCAGCTCGATTGATCATGCACAATGGTCGTAAACAGCGGGCATTGAATCTGGTTGAAAAATGGGCGCTAAAAGAGCCAATCTTCGAGCAGGTGCGTCAAAACATTCACCAGCATCTCGAGTCATCGACTCGTCCTAATAATGCATTAAGAAAGCGTGACGAGTTTTTGAGAAACAAACGAGCACACGAACTTCACATGCGGCGTATCCAGGCCCGGCAGCAACGACAATTAGAGAAACGAAAACGGAAGCGAACTCAGTCAAAAGCATAATTGATTTATATTTTGTATCTTTAGATCTATAGAAGATAGTTAACGACCGTGTAACGAAATAGCCCATGTTGTGCAGTGCAACGTCTTGGAATGTTGAGAATCACGGCATCAATTCGTCAATTGTTGTGCAGGGCGCGCTGAACCCCATTTGACAACGAGCCGGTACGGATAGTCGCTATAGTGATTACTTGCGGGTTGCATAGGAGGGAAAAGTATCAAATTATAGTGAATGAAAGATCTGCCGTGGGGTGGAGGTGATGTGCGGCTCTGATAAAATGTCGTATGATTACTGACCTGGCATGCCGATCAGGGGGAATGCTGGCGGCTTTATTTTGATATTTTAAAATTGTCTAGCTCTAAATTACGCGTATATAAATCGGACGCGCGCCAAATCAAGAATCTCGCGTTATTCCGCTTATTTCACAAAAAGCTTGTAACATTCTGCCTCAGCCTTGAGATCATTGTTTACCATTTGACTGATATAAGGCCGTAATGGATGTTCGTCTATTGGAAAAATCGATCGCGTGGTCGAGTCGCGAAATATTGTCGGAAAGTTCTCTTCGATGAACAAAATCATCTCTCTTTCGAATAGTTCTTCAATGATGACCCACTCAGAAAGGCAATTGAGGAGGCATTTCAACGACCCTTTTGTAAATTCCTAATAAGTTAGCTGTGGTTCACATAGTTGGTTTCGTACAACGTACATTCAACATAACAATGTAGGGCAACTGGTCGGGGTCATTCACGTCGATACCGACGCATGCTGCTAGATCTTTTGTCTTGACGTCCATTTTGGGGTACATGTCAAGATTGAACCAATTGAGTGCAGGACCCTGTTGTATATTGACAACGCGATAACATTCTTCAGCAGGTTGCGGCATCTCAGTTTTCCAATACTAATACTGTCGTGCGTTAGAAGTGTTTTTCAACAGTTAAATGCCATACGATGTGCCAGCTTTGGCTAGCTTTTTGGAACCTATATGTAAATGTCAGCAATAGTCCAGTTGAAGCAAATAAGAATTGGGATACCATGTGAATAGTGGCGGTGTAGAGATGGGCCAAGCAGGCAGTTACATGCTCCGGACCCACTCACGATACATTCCAACACCACCACTTGCGATACAATCACTCCACACCCGGCAGGCAGTAACAACAACTTTAAACAAGCATCCGTGAAAGCACAAAATGACACCACTTTACACAAGCATCTGTGAAAGAACAAAATTTAATGGCTCGACTTTAACAAAGTAACAACGTCTTCACACAGACATCCATGGAAGAACCAAATGACAACGACGATGGACAGAGCCATGTCACTACGCGGCCAGCCGGCGATTGTGCCTATGGCACAAGCCTGCCAGACCCCAAGTGCCCGCTCTGGCCGCCGTATCATATCAAGATAAGTGGCGAATCGCTGAACAGGGAGAAGAATATGCTAGATTGGGCAAAAGAGACTGGTGAAGGATTCTTCGAGAGCAAGAAAGCTACACGAAAATACCATTCATCAGGACGACTAGCATTTCGGAAAAAGCGAAAAAGAATGAGGGTGAATAGAAGTACCAGAAACAATGATGATGCTCCATCGAATTTTGGTGGTAGAATAAAATTCGACAGGCTACGCGAACACATGCAGGTAAACTGGGATATCGATGCAAAAGTACGCGAATGGTTCTTACAACCAGATAGACAGCGGAGTCTAAAGCTTGATGCCGATACTACATCCTACCCAAATATAAAGGAGATCCAGAGCAAATATCAACTGAATTCCGGTGCTCGGCTTATGGCAGTGGAAAATGGTACTGGTGGTTTCGCAGTGTTGCCAATACCTTCTCTAGCTGACCTTGGAGGGTTCCACGATGAATCAGTAGAAAACACTTGAAGACCCAGATGAAACTGACGTAGTCTGTCGAGAACCCTTGATTGTTGAACCAAAAAGTGATACTGCACTTAGCGATGAAGATGAAGAGAGTGAATCTGAACAATTGGATTCTGAAGCAGAGGGTGATCTTAACGATGATAATCCGGAGACTTTTCAAATAACGCCAAGCGAAAAGAAGATCTTGCACATCGAACGTATTAAACAGAGGTATGGCTTGTCGAACGAAGCAACGGATGACATAGCGGAACACCTGCAAGCAATCGCAAACATCCGCGGTAATGCAGAGTTCAGACTTTTCAACAATTCCAAGCGAGAGCAGATATTGAAGAAGATATCCCGCGAAAGGATTACAAGAATTCCTTGTTGTGGAAAATACCACAATGGATTCTGTGGTAAATATTCCAATGGAATATGCCCGACATGCAATGTGCGGTTTGATAGAACGGATCCACCGGCGAGTGTGCCTTGCCAATCAATTGTACCATTCATAAAAGCGCTGTTCTCCAACGAGCAGATTTCAAGGGAGCTTGTGGAATATCCTCGCGAATCTAAGGAGAAGATCAATGAGAATGTTGTCAACGATTTTTGGAACGGCAAGCTTTTCCAGAGACTTCGCGAAACGACCATTAGATCAGAGATTCAGTCTAAATGTACTCTTGAGAATGTGGAGTTTGATGAATACAATGATGAGCAAAACTATTTTGAAACTGACTACGAAATAGCGCTCCAGATATCAATGGACGGGGGCGGTGTCGCCGAGCACTCTTCGTCTTCAGCAGCGAATGATCTCGGATGTTTGTCGGCAAGTCCAGTTTTATTGACGGTATTGAATCTCAGCCCAAGGAATCGACAAGCCGAGGGGCTTCAATTCACACCAATGGCAATTCCCGGAAATGCTATGGATGTAGGATCTTTTTTGCATCCTTTATGTGAAGAAATAGCGCGTCTAGGAAAGGGTATCAGAATCTGGGTTGAACATCTGAAGGAATGGAAAACGGTACGAGTCCATTTGACACTAATATCAGCTGACTTGCCCACGGCAGCGAAATTGTTGTCAGCAAAAGGTGTCCGTTCAAAACGTCCTTGTCCATTGTGCGATGTCGAAGTCGACAGGGCTGGTTCGCGGACTAGGGTCGTACCCACTGAATCAGGTTCTCCTCGAGATAGGGACCAGATTCGAAGTTGCGCTCTTTACCCAGAGTCAGCAAGTATGCATTCAGGATTTCAACTTTCGAATTTCTACAACATGGGATCTCTAATATTTCCATATGCTTTTGTGATAGATCACAAGCATCTGATTTATGAAAACGCGTTTTGTGAAATTCTATCTCTGCTTCTAAAGGGTACATTCCTCAACGTCAGAGACATCCAGGGTCACTTGAGTAACGAGGAGTTGGAAAAGGTGAAAAAATGCCTGAACGCGTATGACAGTGTAAGAGCGAGGTGGGGTGATAGGGTGAGTGGGGACATGATTCAAGGAAACTTGAATGCGGCTCAAAATCGTCTGCTGATCCAGCTACTGCCTGTTGCTCTACGGGCCACGGACTTTCACCAGGACCAAGCTACTGAACATCATCTTCGATAATATGTACCAGCTCGAGAATTACCTCAATCAAAGAGAGTTTACGAGATCTGATCTAGACCGACTAGGGCAAGTTGCTGAGGGGTTTCTAGGTTCTTTCGACGCTTTCATCCAGCGATGGAGCGACTTCGATGGAATACATTCTTTGAGAACTCTGCCAATGCACTTCATCGCACACATCCGTGAGAGTATTGAACATGTTGGGCCATTATCATTGTATTGGGGCTCTCCTATGGAGCGACTCTTACAGTATACTCAGCAACGAACCGTACCAGACGGCTGTTTCATGGAGAGTTTGCCCAATGTTCTAATTTCGCGAATGAGAGTTTTCGTCTGCTCTATAGTTGCTGATTTGGTGGATTTCAATGCACCGATTTTCTTTGAGAAGCCAAGAAAGCGGAAAGAATTCCAAATAATGCCATCTGCGCATGTTTTAGATTGCCAACGTGCAATTGCTGATAGACGAGCCAGGGATGATCGCCTGAATTTTTCCGAAAGAGCAGCTCTTTTTGACGAAATTGAAGCGGGTATAAAGAGCATCGAGTGCAATTTTCACCGTCTGACCCTGGAACATGGCTCCGTTAATTTGCCGGTGTATAGCAGTTGTTTGAACCCTTTGGAGTACCGGCGATGCTTTGTCAAATTTCTATACAGGGGTATGTATCGGCATGGTCGAGTCGAACACTTTGTGAAGTTGAATGACAACGTGAAAGATACCCATGTCGTGCTGAGACCACTGCTGCGGCTCCAAACGCTTGACGGTGGTATACCAGATAGGCGCATGACCTCTATCACACCAGAGCTCTTCTTCTACGAGCAGATTGAAGATGACTGGGCATTTTCAGATTCCATATCAATACGCCCAGATGATATCTTGTGTGAAATTGGTTTTGCCGAGCTGCCTTGTAGACGCGGTCGAATGTTCTTTCCAATAGAGCCAGCTCAATTCCGAAACGTTGCACCACACTACATCGATGCTTCTGATATTTAGTTTAGATTCTGGTAATGTATGCATACAAGCCGCTGCGCTCGGTGTTTCATTTTTTGCTCTCACGTACGTATGCACGGTCATGTACAGTCCATATCTGTGCGGCGGGTCTGTGAGCCGCATAACGAGAATACCGGGCGTAGCGAGCATTAAAGGTGAAGCTAGCCTGACGCGTATACAGCGGTTGTCTGATCTGGGTCTGGCGATTTAATGCGTGTACTGTATTCCAATTGGTATGATTAACGTATTCATTATTATACGGTGTGTTTAGATCTCTAGAAGATCATTGACGACCATGTATCGTGAAAATTGAATGTAGAACCATCTGTACCACTTCAATTGGGATGCATGTCCCTTTACCATTGCACTTCGGGCCCGCTCCACGCCGAACTGTTGGCTGACAATGACCAATTGCTTATTACCATTGGCCGGATTGGCGTATTCTGGCAGATAAGTATGAAGCAAATGAGTATACAAAGCATCCAACACCGACAAGTACTTTCGATAGATAGGCACTGTGTTTAGGACATATACAGTTCTCTGTTCCGGCTTTTGGCTCTTCCATCGAACTGCCCCTGAGTACAAGGACTTGTGGTTGGAATGACCAGAAATTCCTTGGTCATCGAAAGTAATAACGATATCAGCAGAGACCTCCTTTTCAATTGCTTCTTCCACGACGACTGGATCCCATTCAACAGTCATGGAATCTTGCAATTGAGGATGATCCACCACGACGACCTGTTCGTCTGCATCCTTGACCCCGAGCATTCTGCAAGCGTTTCGAAGTTCATTTCGACGAATTTCGCCTAATCCCTCAGCATTGCCATTTGACAAAGATACCACGGTAACCGTATTGTTGTATTCGGGGTTCAGAATGGCTTGCAAAGTAGGGGCAAAGAACATGGATTCGTCGTCCGGATGCGCAACCACCATAGTAATGTGCTTATTGGCCAGTTCCGGACCTAGAGTAGTAAAAGCGAATTGCGAAAGCATAAGCCACAGAAATGGCGGTCCACCAATTAGCAGGACTGGCAGAGCGAGAATCATGGTTGTGTTAGTAGTGGAGTTGAAATTTCTCCAGTTATTGATGCGCACAGATCCACTTTTCTTCACTGTGAGGGGCTGGCTAAGTGACGAGGTGACATCACTCCAGGGTGAACAGCAAACTCGGCCGGTTCCCGTGGCCGGGCGGCGGCTCCCATCGCCCGACTACTCCTCGCCAGTTCCATCCCTGCCTGCACCCTAACGACTCTTTTTTTTCTTCTCGTGCTACACTGAACGCGCCGTTATCCACAACTTGTACACGGTATCGCTCTGCGGCTTCCATATCATTAAAGGAAATGGCAGAATTTATAAGGTGCGTTTTGTTCTCCTGCGGAGTGCTACTGTTCTCTTAGCGCCCGCTGGTTTGTCTACCGGTGGGCTAAGCGCTAGGGGGACAGAGAGCCAAAGAAGGGCATCGTGGCTCTTACAACAGCGCACGGGCCTCCTTTATCCCATTGATTCATATAAGAATGCTAACAGGACCGATAGAACACAGATTTTCAATACCTGCTTTGAGATCACCAATCGGTATGGTTGAACAAAAAACGGAGCAAAAGCGCTAACGCGAGCAGATACGATGAACTCAACGCGGTGGGTATGGGAGCATTTGGACTTGTCTGTTCGGCTCGAGACCAACTTACTGGCCAAAACGTAGCCATTAAGAAGATTATGAAACCGTTCTCAACGCCAGTGTTGGCTAAAAGAACTTATCGAGAACTCAAGCTGCTAAAGCAATTGCGACATGAGAACTTGATCACGTTGAGCGACATTTTCATTTCGCCATTGGAAGATATTTATTTTGTTACAGAATTGCTTGGAACTGATTTGCATCGGCTTTTGACTTCGCGTCCTTTGGAGAAGCAGTTTATTCAATACTTTTTGTATCAGATCTTGCGAGGTCTGAAGTATGTGCATTCTGCCGGTGTGGTTCATCGAGATTTGAAACCAAGTAACATTCTCATTAATGAGAATTGCGATTTGAAGATTTGCGATTTTGGATTGGCCCGTATCCAAGATCCACAGATGACTGGTTATGTGGCTACCCGATACTATCGAGCTCCAGAAATCATGCTGACTTGGCAAAAGTATGACGTCGAAGTGGATATATGGAGTGCTGCCTGCATTTTCGCAGAAATGCTGGAAGGCAAGCCATTGTTCCCTGGTAAGGATCACGTAAACCAATTCTCGATTATAACTGAATTGTTGGGGTCCCCACCAGAAGAAGTGATAAACACAATTGGAAGTGAAAACACCCTACGATTTGTGCAGTCGCTACCAAAACGTGAACGAATTCCGTTGTCACAGAAATTCGCAAACGCCGATCCAGAAGCTATTGACTTGATGGAAAAGATGCTTGTGTTTGATCCACGGCAACGAATCACTGCTGCCGAAGCTTTGGCCCATCCATATTTGGCGCCTTATCATGAGCCATCCGACGAACCAGTTGCGGCGGAAAAGTTCGATTGGTCTTTCAACGATGCAGACCTTCCAGTAGATACATGGAAGGTGATGATGTATTCGGAGATTTTGGAGTTCCATAACGTCGACTCCGGAGAAATCCCGGTCCAAGCAGAGGCGCCGCCAACTGCTGCCCCTGCCTAGTGGTTGGATATCTCTTTTGACATTTGAATTAATATACACATGACCATATACTTGAGATAGAAAGCTGTAATATTTGAATTTTTTTTTGCTCGCTACGTACGCTCATGTGGCTGTGTTGTTTATGGTGGGGATGTTATATTGAGCCGCACGATCCGCTCGCTGTTGTGATAAGACCTTCACCTAGGTGTTACAGCTGCGAATCAAGTTGAAGCAGGAAGAGTATCCTTAAGACTCCTTAATACCCAGCTTAGCGATCAGAAAAGTAAACGGTGAAACGCTCCCACATCTCGAGACGGCGCTTAATGCATCAAGGTTTTAGTCATTAGTATCTATACAGAGTGATTATGCACATTAGACGTCCACAACGCTGGAGGCCGAGGATGAAGATTCGGAATAGGAAGCATTGCAAACGTCGCAGATTTGCTGCCAGTTGCTAATCTGGACAAAGTAGAATTGGAAAGTGGACACCAAGCAGAGGCCGATGACCATGCCGCCCCAGAGACCGTGCAGACCCCAACCAAACGAAAATGCAAATGTCCATGCGATAGGGATCATACAGACGTAATAAAACACGAGGTTCACTACGCCGCCGAGCCATTGTCGGCCCTGGCCACGTAGAATACCGCCCGTGACGGCGCCCAGTGCGTCATTGAACTGGAACAATGCAACCAGAGGAAGGACACTAGCCACGATTTCGATGACATCCGGGTCTGCGGTGAAAATCTTGGCCAGATGATATCGGAGGGTATACATGAGAGTAGCATTCATGAGACCAAGCACGGTACTGCTTTTGAGCCCCACGGTGCTAGCGGTCTTTGCGGCTTCGGAGGCGCCCGCGCCAATTAAATTTCCGATACGAGTAGAGCATGCGATTCCCATTGCCAATGGGATCTGGAACGAAATTCCAGCAATAGTTCCCATAATGGACTGAGCTGCCAGAACGGTAGTACCCAATCTTGATGCCGACAAGGTCAGGAAGTCAAATGCTAGCCATTCAGCTTCAACCATTACCACCCCTGCCATGGCCAGTCGCATCATTGGGCCCCAACCTCGGAAAACCTCTCGACTCAACGGAGTCCAGCATTTCTTGCCGTCAATGAAAATGACATACCCAATAGCCATGATCGCCATTAGCCAGTCGGTGATGATAACGGCTGTAGGGGCGCCGAGAATGCCAAAGCCGATGTTCTTGTCCCACACCAGCAAGTAGTTCAACACGATGTTAATTGGCGTGCAGATGACTAAAATATAAGTCGATGCGTGGAAAATACCTTGAACCTGCAGAAAATGCTTGGCCATTTCAAAGATGATATATCCAGGAAGACCAATGCAGTAGATCTTCAAACATTCGGCCGACATTTTGACCAGAGCTGGCTCGGGTCCAAATAGCGCCAGCAACGGTGCGGCATTCACCCAGACGGCCCAAATAGGAATGGCCAATGCAAACATAAATACAGTGCACCGCTGCACATGGATCCCGACCATTTTATAGTCTTTGCGACCGTATGCTTGCGCTGCTAATGTGTCCATACATGTGGCCACACCAATAATGATCGCATATCCTAGTACACCTACAGTTACCGATACTAGAGAAATGGCCCCAAGCTCGGCAGTACCAAGATGGCCAACCACAAAGATGGAAACCGCCGTCAGGAAATACTGCAGGACGAAAGTAACACTCACGGGAATAGTGTTTTTTACCAAAAACTTGAGCTCGAACTTTTGGCTTGTTTCTAATGTTTTGGGGTCATGTTCTGGGACCCCATATCGATTCGTAGGTTCGTGCAATCCCGGAAGCAAGGGCTCTGCTTCTGTTGGGCTCATGTCGAAAGTTGTATGTTATGTTAGATGATTAAGTCCGCAAAACGGTGATGTCTGGGTCTTATATACGGCGCCGCGATGCCGCGGCATCAACTACCGCCGCGAAAAAAAAAAAAAAAAAAAAAAAATTTAAGCGCAAGCTTATGTAATAGGTCAATGATGCTACACTGTGCACGCTGTGGCTGGTGAGTCACGGAAGATCATGCTAAGCTGTTCGCTTCTTTGACGATCGTACATACGTTTGTCAATATCAAGACACTGCATAAGCCCACGTTTATAATAGTGGGGATAAAATAAATTGTCATTATATTGATTGATCAAAACCCTTGGGACAGGGGAGATCGTCGCATTCGTGCGGCTTTCCCCGCTCCGCTTACATGCCAACAACTGACGATTGATGCAATAAAATAATTCATTGAAAGATGCTAAAAACTGGTTATCAAATCTCGCAGAATCTTGAACCCGTAGAACTGCGACACGCTATCATATATGGCGACCTGTTTTTGGATATTGTCTCGCGACATTGTCTCGACCCAGTGGCCAGAGCAGTCACAGTGATCGCTCATGTCGTCCTCTCGCACCCGTTTGCATCGAACACATTTAAGATCCTGCACTTGGTAAAGTGTGACAATCTGCAGGAGCTGTTGAACAAGTCGCTCTTCTAAAGACACCCGGTTGTAATCACGACCACAATCCTCACATGCGAACGAATAATAGGATTGGTGCTGCTCAGCCAAATCGTCGTTCCGGCACAGATCCAAATCGCGCACATACTTGCAATGGTCGCAGATGACTTGAGTGAGTTTGAGTGAGGCGCTTGGATTTCGGAACGCCGCTTGCTCGCCGAACTCTTTGATATCGACCAGCTCCAACAAATGACGACGGATCAGCCGCCCTTCCATGGCAGTGTCCTTGGCCAGCGAAAAAACCGCGCAAATCGATTTGATCAATTGAGTGACAGGGTTGATATCGCGGGATTGCGTGCCAGCCAGCACAGGCATTTCAAACTCGACAGCCGCATCGGCGTTGCTGAAGCTGTCGTTGTACATTCGCAAAATGTGCTTCATTCGCTTCAACACCATAGGCTCCATCCGCCGGAACACCCCCTTTCCAATATAGCTCTCGTCGTCGTCTTCGGCGTCGGCACCTTGAGCTCGCTTTAGCGCCGTGCCGGTGATGGCCGTTTCGCGCGGCTCACCATCGTCGTCAGAGTCGACTTCGTGGTACCATTCGTCACGAGCATCCCGAATTTGGTTGAGATACTCGATAATCCAGGTGTTCAACTCTTTCTGTAGCATTTCGGGAAGAAACTTTTTGATATGCCAGTTCAAACTCAAATCCAACTGCAATTCGCCTTGGCCGATTTCCTTGCAAGATTGACCACCAAAGTTGACGTCGTCCATCCACAGCAACATGTCCCAGTATTCGCGGATCTCGATATCCAAAAAGTTGAACAATGGCTTGGACCGAAGACTCTTGATCAGATAGTTGCCAAAGGCATATGTATTTTCGATTGCTGTTTTGGTAGTAACCAGCAATGCACGATTCTGGTCGGCAAATACCAACTGGCATCCAACTTTACGGAACTCCTTGACCAACTGAACAAACGCTTTCTTGGACAGATTCTGCACATGGTAGTACAATTTCCGATCGTATAGGAACGAATCGGGCGACGACACCCATCGAATGAAATTATGCACCATCATATCTGCATATTCGTTCTCTTGTGCGGCTTCGTTCCACCAATCCCGCACCATGCCACTGAGCACTGACAGCGCCGGAGTGGAGAAGGAATTCTCGATAAAAGGCGCAATGTCATCGCTGGCTCCAGCCAAATCAGTACCCTCGGCTTCGTTTATGATAGCCGCAGTCAGAATAGTATTAACCGACAGGTTTCGAATACCTAGGTCAATACACACCTTGGTGTATAACCCAGGATTGTTCACCACAGGCATATCAAGCTTGTCCATGGAATTGAGAATGTCGTCACGCTCGCTACCACCGTTGTCGGGTATCGGGTTTGGAGACCACCACAGAACAATGTTGGACTGCTGCAGCTTTCGAGCATACACAACATCAGTCAGATATGTAGCGTCATCATACTTCAAGTTGCCAATCGGCACATTCGCATATTCAGCCAATTTAGACAAATGCACCAGCCAGTTGCCAAGTCCCAAGTACGATTTGACGAGCCACTTGGCGAGCGGCTGCTGCCAGTTGATTGATGGCAACGCCACGGCCACTGGCTTCATTTGGATAATTGGCAGCTCGTTGATGGATCGCACCAGCTTTTTTAGCCGCTCCGGATGCTCAGTTTGTAGCGCCATAGCAGCTTTAGTGCCTCGCTCCGAGTGCAGTTTCGAAATGATGGCGCCAAGCTTTCGATACATACCAGACAAGCTGTCAAAGTACGATTCCTCAAAGTCCATTTGCGCCAGATATTCGATCAGGTCATTGCTTAACGACTCAGTTCGCGCATACTCGGTAGTGTAGACGTTCTTCATGTTGGGCAGTTTTTGTGACTGTGGTGACGGCCGCAGCACAAGAATCGTAGCTTTGTCGGTCCATGTAGTAAACACAGCAAAAGCTTGGATTCCGTTCGATGTTAGATGGACCACCTGTATATAATCCAGTGCCAGCTTTTCGTACCCGGGTTGCGGCTTGAGCCAGTCCATGTCGAACCCGGACTGGAGTCCTTTGCCCAACAGCCCAGTTCGCGTCGACGTATCTAGTAAACACCTGTTGCCTAGCTGCAACAATGCACGTTGCTCAGGGTCTATTTGGCTCTCATACAGTCCTTCAACAGTATGATGGAACAAAATAGACTCTGTTTTAGAGATTTCGTTCTGGTACGTTTCTTCTGGCATCATCAGCTTGTACATGGCCAGCGGAATATGCCCATTCGGCAGAGCATGTGTTACACGAGTAGCAACACAGCCCGGAATGTCCGCATCAGGATGCTGCTCAGTTTTGAAATTGAGATAGACAGTTCGTGGAACGTTGATTCGAACGATCTGAACCTTGCCGTTAATGCTGGAAAACGCCCGCACCTGCCCAGGAGAATCCCCAGGACCATATTGAAGGACATTCCACGAATTCGAATAAGCCGTCTCGTTCTGATTCCGAATGATGCCAGCCAGTCCACCAGAGTTTCTGGCCCGAGCAGATTCGCCAAACAAATGCTGTCGTCGCTGTCGCGCTTGCTTCTGCATGTTCCACTTCAACTTGGCCACCGTCAGCCATGCAGAATAGTCCTCTTGCGGATCCGGCATTTCAGTGGGCATCGACGGAGCAACCGTTGTGGTTGCATTATCCTTTTGGTCTTTGGAGCTTTTCCGCTTAACGCTAACCCGTGCCACTGACACATCGGCCGACGGCGAAGGCGATGGCGATTTGCCTAAGTCCTCAATGTCATCGACTTCGACATCGACCTCCATCCGGTTGGCCCGGCTCGACGCATCCTGCAGTGCTCTCTCCTCTTTGGACACAGCCTTGAAGAACGATGTGACCGTCTTTTGGCTCTTGTTGTCGCTGTGAGCGATAATACGCTTCTCGAGCCACTCGGGATGCGGCAGTCGCGGCACCGGGTTCTTGACCCCTTGGTACGCGGCAGGCACAGTGATGATCTTTTGAATCGAAGCGCCGAGCCGCTCGGTATAGTAGTTCCAGTCGATAATAGCACGAGGCGAAAAATCGTCCAATGCCGAATCTTTCAACCACCGCCGCAAGAAATATGCCTTGTCGCTGTGCGGCGCAGAGAAAATAGCCACGGGCACAGCACGCTCAGTAACCGGCGATCCCTCTGGCTTTTTGCTGATAATATATTTACAAGCAAGACCGGCATCTTTGACCATCCCAGCACCCAGGAACTCAGCAAGTCTCCTGGCAGTGCAAATTGAAGTCGATTTCTGCTTGCCGTACTCTTCCAGAGACTTTGACATGGACCTGTTTTCAGAAATCATCTGCAGCATATCCTCTTCCTGAAGCTTGCCACCTTTCGTTTCCAACACATCCAGCCAGGTGTTTGCAACACTAGCAACAGCCTGGTAGCATTCCTCAAGCGTCTCACCAGCCAAGAATTCCTTAAAAACTGAGCTTTGGAAAGTCTTGATTAATTGCAGCTCACCACGGCGCTTGATTTCGAACCCTTTCAACTCAGCCAGTGTACCGTCATCGTTGAACACGGCGTACCGCTTCTTCAGCCCCTTATCTTCGTCCTTGGACGTCGGCAGCACCATTGCTTTGTATGGGCCATCGACTTCGAAGAAAATGGAATTGTCACTCTTGGTTTCATATTTAAATCGCTTCGTGTCGACCAGCGTTTGATACTGGTGATTGGTAAACTTTTCATGGACCAAATGGTTCAACATAACACACGGATACGAAACAGGAAGTTTCTTCCCATCTTTCAACTTGAATGTGAATTCCTCCGGAAATGTCTTCGGAAGAATACACCAAATACCATCCGTATCCAGTTCCAACGGCCGCCCCAGACGTTCTACCAATGACCGCGCCAATTGAATAATTGTAGCACCAGTCAAACAGGTAACCCCTGCCATTTCCATGGAATACCATCGAGACCCTTTTCTCATAACATATCCATAAAACGAGTTTAGAATGACCTTGTGGGCCAGTTGCAACGAGTCGTACAGTACGACCATTTTCTTGGCTTCTTCCCGAGCCGCAGCATCGCTGCTGGGAATGTCGTCGATTTTCTTCTTCCACACCTTTTGAAGTCCCTTGAATTCATATCGACGATCTCGGAAATCCCGCACAGTGTTCACATAGAACGGGTTTTCTCGCTGACAGATGATGGCTTCACGTTCAATTGTTTCTGTCTCCTTGATCCGGTGATGTACTTTACGTGAAAACTCGGTGAGCCGCTTTTTGATCACCCCAGCCTGGTCAGCCGCACTCAACTCGTCAAAAGATCGCTCATTTTTGGCACCGCTGCGGCCGGGGAACCGTTCGTTCCGCAACGAGTTTCGGATCATTAGGTATTCTTCTCGCTTGGCAGGCAAATATTCACCCCGCCAAGACCATGGGAGCCGTCGATCGCAGGTTTTGCCTGGCCGGTTGAAATCGCAGGAGGCGCAGTCCTCTTCTGTGATCATTGAATCCGGCTGAAGTCGATTAGTGGTCATGATATTGGGATACATGGACGCCACATCGACGTGGTAGATCAGCGGGGTTTCTTCCCGTTCGGGTGTGTTTTTCAAGTCGATCAGCTTCTCCATAATCTGCTGTTTGACTTCGTCATAATTGGTTACATTTTCAAGCTTCTTCTGGCCCTCAACTTCGATACTGAACTTCAATGCACGATCCAGTTGATCCAGCAACTCGTCGACAGCGGCGGTATCAACGTTGAATTTGGTTGCAATATCGCTTCGAAACACCCCAGCTTCTAAAGACTCGACGTGCCCCCCGACATATGTTTCTGACTCCAGCAAATGACCATTGTAGAACCGCTCCAAAGGCTCGGTATGCTTGTTTGGTAGCAGGATTTCGCCCTGGTATGCCTGGACCATCAGCAGCATTTCACACAGCGTACCAGTACCCTTTCTCAGCACTTCATCCGGATTTAACGGAATGATATTGCACAGAGAAAAGATAAACGGATGCACATATTTCATGTACAAGTAATAAGTGGCCACAGCATCAGATACAGAATATTCTGCCATGACTTGCGGCTTGTCTACTGCATACGCAGTCATCAACTCTGGGTCAATTTCCAATGGATTGTAGCCAAGCTTTGCAGTAGTGACTGCTTTCAAGCCTTGAGACCCTTGCGGTAGGTACGAATCACGTTTGACCCATCGGAATGCATCCATATGTGCACAATAGCCACTCTTGTACTCGTCTTCGGAATCCTTTCGGAACCCAATCTCTTGGTACATGTCGATACCATGGAAGCGGGCTCGGTCGTCAACGAACGGCCAATCGAAAAAGTCACCGTTAAACGTTGCAATAACAGTCGGTTTTTCTTCTCTAATGTGTTCGAAGAATCGCAATATCAAGTCTTTTTCGGTCGCTTCGTTGAAAATTGTGAACAGACCAGGATACTCCGGCTTTGGCGTATACTCAAAGTCTTCAATATCTTCCGACACAATCTCACGATTGGTAATCAAAAATCCTTCTCCATCAATCATATATGAAATCATCATGATCTTATCTTTTGACGAGTCTGGAAATTTCAATGGGTCTTTTGTTGTTTCGATATCATAGGCCATGACAACCGGATCGGCTCGACTGATTCGTTCAGGCATCTCGGTCAGATGCACCAGGCCCTCTTTCGCCTCCACCATGAACCATTTACCGATTCGAATATCTTTGCCAATGGCAACACGGACATGATACGGCACATCGTATTCGTGGATTTCCTCCACGAAATCTAATGCTTCCTTGTTGCTGCTTTGTTTGGTATTGATCTCGGCCCAGTCGATATCATGTGCCAAAGTGGATCTGTTGTGTTAGTTCTTCAGCTAGTCGATAAACATACAATGAAATCTCGGCATAACTGTCGGCTGTCTGTTGCTTGGCTTTGTTTGATGCTACCAAAGGCATCAATTCACGTCGTACGGCCAGCAAATCACTTACATTGTTAAAATTTACTCGCACCAGTTTGCGTCTGATGCCAAGCAAGTGATTTGGCAGGCTAAGATCTTCCTTGACAACTCGCGATACACTCTTCACCACTCCTTCGAATTTCCGCCGTAAATATTCCTCCACATCACCTTCATTTCCATCCTAGCCCTGTTAGCTTTGCACCTTGGATCTAGTCATACCTTGACCGAAAGTAGAAAATATGGATTATATTGTACCGTCGCCTTGAAGCTTCCTCCCTCGTCGTCCAGAAAGTAATAATCAACCGCTGAAAGACCTCCATTGATCTCATCAGATTTCAGAATTGTCTACTATTGTTAGAGCATTGCTCACCATGTCAAAATCCATACAGAATGCATATTAACCAACCAGCCGACTTTCTTGGGTCCCGATTCGTATCGCGTAAACCCCATGGTTTCGTCTATTTTGTCGACATTTTCGGCATTTTCAAACCGCTTCCCAAGAGCAGTGGCCTCCACAGCCAACCGCGTCTCGTTCACGGATGTCTTCTCACGCTTAGATTTGACAAACCGGGTGTTGTTCCCCGTTCGTCTTGAAGACATTGTTGTGTATGGTGTCGTGGTGAGGATCGAGAGACGCGTAGATTTTTCTACCACCGCGCAGATCAAGGAAACAATTAACGCGTGTGCAGGCACGCGTGTCCCCTTCTGTAAATTAATCCTACAACAGCGCGTAGTAATTGAGACAATCCTTCCACGAAGCTGTCAGGGGTAATCCTGTGTGTAACATCGGCATCCATACGGTTACCACTCGTAGCCAAATATCGAAGAGCCCTCATCGTATAAGTAACTTTATGTCCACGACTTGTGTTACACCCATAATCGGAAAACCTCATAAGATGAGCCCGTGTTCGGTTTTGGATAGCTTTAATATCAGAACCTCTCAGACCGCTGTTTCTTCCGGCTTTGCACTTGACTAAACGGTGGTTCCTAGGATAAGGTTCTGCCACCGAGAGCGTGTGAAACAGCGTGCGGCGCACTAGCCAAAGACATTCATTGGAGCCTAATTCCAAATATGGCTATTACAATTCCGCCAATTGAGTCCTATTTATACCAAGACTTTTGGCTTGTTAAAACTAATTTACTCCTGACCACCTCTTTACGGAATGAAAATCTCATTGAGAGTACTGGCGCTGGCCATTGTCCATATTGCAGCCTCTGGCAAGGTCTCAGCAACATCCTTTGGTGATAAATCAGGTAACGCTCCAGAAGAGTATGGTTGGCCACCAAGTGAACGGCCACCGCCAGATCCCCCATACCCTATTCTACCTCATCCCCCGTTCACGGTCAACGATGTCTCTTGCCTTGGATTGGATGCTTCCAAGCAGTACGCAGGGTATGTTGACGTGGCTGAAGGAAGGAACAGCTTGTTTTATTGTAAGTATTCTGATGAGGCTCAAGTATTAACATATTTCAGGGTTTTCTGAATCACACAATGATCCAGCGACGGATCCGATTATGCTGTGGCTCAATGGTGGCCCCGGCTGCTCCTCATTGAAGGGTTTGTTTTGGGTGAACGGGCCAGTTGACATGACTGGGAATCTGACCTTTGCTTCAGATAAATACACATGGACTCAAAACATGTCAATCATCTACCTAGAGGAACCAGCCGGAACGGGTCTAAGCACCGTGACCCAAGATGTCAGCACTTCTTGGGAAGCCGCACAGCAAATTTACGAATTCTTGGACGTCTTTTTCACCAAATTTCCACAGTACCAAAGCAATGAGTTTCATTTATCCGGTCTAAGTGACTCGGGACATTACGTTGCGGCCGCAGGTGCCGAGATTGTTAGCCATGCAGACCGCAAATTCAATTTCTCTAGTATGAGCTTGGCAAATGGGCTGGTCGATACTGCGTTACAATACAGTACAATTCAGCCATTTTTATGCGGTAAAGGTGGGTATTCGCCCGTTTTGAATCAAACAGTCTGCGATCAGATGGCCATTGATGCACCGAATTGCGTGGATCAGATCCAGAAGTACAACCAGGGAATATATACCAACGGGTCGGCTATCATTCGCTATTGCAACTCTGTGACATTTGAGCGATACGATGGTAACTATTTTGACATCAACAATCCATGTGCAGTTGGATCGTATGATTGCTATCCAATTGACGGTTACTATGCGCAATACATGAACCAAAAACATGTTTTGGATGCGGTGGGATCCAGAAAGCCGTATTTCAAGGCCTGCAACATGACGATTCTGTACAACTGGTCCGAATCTGGGGCACTTCTCGGTTCTAGTATAGGAAATTTGTCAACGGTGATGCAACATGGCTATCCGATCCTGTTATTTGCCGGGGATTCTGACGCCACATACGGCTGGATGGGGGTGCGGGAAGTGGCCAAAAGAGTGGAATGGAGCGGCCAAGCTGCCTACCGCCAACAGAATGCTTCAGAATGGACTTACAATGACAATCCAATGGGCCAGGTGACAAACTATGGTAACTTAACATTTGTTCGGCTCTACAGAGCCAGCCATTTGGCGCCCGTGTCCGACCCGGCAGGCTCACTATCAATGATCAACGAGTTTCTTCGAGGCAACTTCAAGATCCAATTACCAGGGAATTAGACTTTTTATATATTTGATAATAAACAATACTTATTTAGAACACAATCTCTTCGGTGGTCAATCCGCACGTAGCACAACGGCGGTTTATCGTATTGCTTTCCTTGCCATTTGTTGGTTCCATCCATTCATGCTGATGCCGCTGAGAATGCTCTTTCGTGCGGGTTACATTCTCAGCCCGAGTCTTGCGCCGCATTTCCTTCAGCTTGTCCAGAAACTTCTGATCTTTTTTCTTCTTTTTCATCTCGACTCGACGCTCGTACTCTTTGTCAAGCCCGTCCTCGCCGCCCCACTTCTTGAATGCAAACCCCTCCACTTGGTATCTCATATAAAGCATCATATTATTGTACGTCTTTTTGTGGGGATTCGGCTTTTCAACATGCGGCATGATATCCTCGTCCCGCAGCTCAGGATCAGTTAATAAATAATCTTCCTTGCACTCGGTTTTGGTGAGCAAAGAATATTTGTCGGGATTCTTGCTACGACATGATCTGCATATTCTCGTCTTGAACCAATTGAACAACCGAAAATCCAGCTCAGCGGTACCGCATTCAAAGCATTTAGGGGCATCTGGGTGATCCAGTGGAAGCGGTGCAAGAGCCTCGTCCCGTTTGGCTTGCCATTCTTCCAATGTCATGCCCTGAGGGGCCTCCGCTGCTTCATCCACAATGAACCCACCTTTGTCATCAGCCATTTTGGCAAAATCAAACTCAATATAGTTCTTGAACTTGCTGTTCACAGCTTCTATGCGATCCAGCGGTTTGCTGGCATCTCTGTTTTGTCCAGGGCCGGCTTTCTGCTTGCCCTTATCGACTATGCTGTTGGTGGTGTTGACCGCATTCCTATTAGCAAGCCGCTCTTTTGTAGCCTTTAGCCGTTCTAGAGCTCTTGCTCTATTGGCTTCCTAGTTCTGTCAGCTTGTCCTTGTACAATATCAATAAACATACTCTCTGTGCTACTTTGTCGGCCGGAGTGGACATTATGAAGGAAGAATTAATAAACACGAAAAGGGCGCGCAACTTTTCTTTATATCACCAACACAACACGCGACCGAAATTATGATACTTCCCGAGGCAGAACTAGCCCAGATCGAAGCTGAAGTAAAATGCCGGCAAAGCCAATTCGACACCCTTAATGCATATCTCTGGACTGATGCCTCCATGTGCCCACCAGTAATACTCGTGCATGGCGCCAGCGCCACCGGAAAATCGACTGTCCTAGAAGCACTTCTCACCCAAGCAGCGCAAGACATCACACACTCGGTGGTCAAATGTGACGAATGCATTACCACCAGAATGCTTCTGCAGCGAGCTTTTAGAGCAATAACTCGTGACGCAGGAATTGAAACCGACCATTCATTCAATAATGATAGCTACTCACAATTCTTCTCTCAGCTGGAAAGTGTGATTCCTGAAAGCGATAAAACACATGTTCTGGTATTGGACCGAATCGACAAGTTTATGGACACGTCCTCGCTAACAGATGTTGTCAATTGCTTTGCTCGTAATATTGAACTCGCCACTGTCACAAACTTGGTGGTGATCATGACGATAAGCTCGCTACAGCCCAAGCCGCTGATCACTACCAGTGTTCCACATGTGCACTTCCCACGCTATACCCAAGAAGAAGCTGTCACAGTACTGCAATCAATGTTTCTGTGCAAACTTCCTGAACAATTCATCACAAATAAACAATCAATCGTCAAAGAACAACATGTGTTCTGGAATAACTTTTGCAATATCGTCATCAACGGCCTCTCGTCATACATTGGCACCGACATCCGGCTTGTTCGAGACGTCGCATTACGGCTATGGCCCGAATACATCAAGCCCATCGAATCTGGAAAAGTCTCCCCAAAAGAATCGCAAAAGCTCTACAAGCACAGCGAAAACCTCTTCACATCGGAATGGGCTGTCACCAACAATCTGGTAGATGATGACATGACTACCTCCACTACCTCGTCCGACTTGCCAGAACAGTGCAAATACCTGCTATGTGCCGCATATCTGGCATCATACAATCCACCGAAAACAGACATACGGTTCTTCTCTAAGGCCAAAGACATCCGCATCCGCAAGCGCGAAATCATAAACGGCGCCAACGGGAAGAAGAATGGCACATTCAACCGGCGTTCGTTTGCGGCGCCATCGTTCGAGATGGAACGAATGCTGGCCATTCTGCATGCCATTGGTGACGAACACGTAGTTGCAAGCATTTCCCTCCAGGTGAACATCGCAACACTAAGCACACTGAGGCTGCTGATTCGAACAGGAAGCTCGGACCCACTCAGTCTACGCGCCAAGTGGAAAGTCAACATTGGTTGGAACATGATCCAGCAAGTAGCCAAAGACATCAACTTGGATATTAAAGATTATCTTTACGAATAAAAATAATGTATATTTATAGCTAAAGCTCAATCAATACTTCGTCTTGTGGCGGCGCCTGCTGTGGCTGCGACTGCGGCTGTTGCTGGTTGTGCGGCTGCGGCGGATAATTGTACTGCTGCTGCGTTGTTGGGGACAATTCAGGGTAGTAAGACTCTTGCTGCATTGGTGGTGCCGATGGCTGCATCTCGGGAGCACCAGGGGCACTAGGAGAATATGCGGATGGATGAGTGGAGATATTCACCGGTGGACCAGTGGATTGTTGTTGCAATGCGGCTTGCTGCGGCTGTTGCTGGGAGGGCGGCGCTTGGTAATAGCCTGAATGCTGGGGCGACATTGGGCTTTGGTAGTTGTACGTTCTCGACAGCCGGTCCTCCAAAATCTTATCATAAAATCGGACCACAGTTGTCAGCTTGCCGTGCATATCCACCAATCTGTCATATCTGTCGATGGTGGAACCGAGAGTACGGGCCAGCTTTGGGCGCAACGCGGTGACGCTGTCGTTGAGTTGTTGCAGTTTGGTGTCTTTCAAAATATCGGCGCTTGGCGCACGTTGAAACCCTTCTACCAGTTGAACGTATCGGAATAGAATTTCTTCTTCAAGCCCCGAGAATTCATCCGGATTGGGGTTGATCTCTGGCACTGGGGTTGATGCCTGTTCTTGCTCCTGTTCGTAGCTCTGGAACTGGTAATTCGGCTGCGACGTTTGTGACGGAATGGCGTACAACCCGTCTGACGGAGCAGCTTTCTTCTGTTCCATGTCTTGCAAACTCGCAGCAATAGCAGCTTTCATGTCTTCATCATCCTCCTCGCTCTGAGTCGGCGGAGGGGCCTTGGCAACCGGCGCCGGTGCCGGCGCTGGTGGCGCTTGATTTCGATTAGACTGTGATTCTGCCAAACTAAGTGCCAACGCTCGCTTCAGGTCTTCATCCTCCTCGTCGTTATTTGCTGTTGAAGGAGCCGCCGGAGCAGATAATGGGAAGCTTCGGCGTTTCGCTGAATCGTGCTTTGGCAAGGCGCTTCCAGGACCTTTCTTGGACTCCAACTTGCTGAAGCAGTCATCGCAGACCCGCACTGGCGTGTTAATACCATAGTGAGGTAGCGGCGCATAGTTGTTGCAATGCTTTTGGATATAGACCCCACCACAGTTTCTGCAGTGGTGCTTCCTATTAACAAAACTGAATTGGGTGCCACTCTTCATACAAGTGTCCGAATCCACCCATTCAGGAGGAGCTGACGAGTCAATGAATGACGCGTTCAGCTTCGAAACCTCGGGGAACTCGAACCCTTCGCTTCTCAGCTGGTTATAAACCTTGTTCACATAGCTCAACTGGATCTGCCCATCAAATGCATTGGCCCAGTTTTGTATATACTCCAGCATCAGGTCCTGCACCTCCCGATTGACCACTCCGGAGGGAGGTTTCAGCACCAACGTTGCGGTATCCATAAACTCTCTTGAGGCGATTTCCTGGAGGAAATGAGAGCCACCGTTCTTGATACAGGTGTCGATCAGATGCAACGTGGCTATTCGTACGTTGGGGTTCTTGTGCAGTAGCCGTCGCTTTAACGACCGCATGGCATCTTTTGGAGGTACAGTCTTGGACCGAATCAGGTCGCAAATCTCCAGATTCAATCCCAAGTCTTGTTCACCGGTCGGCAAGCTCTCACTAGTAGCCTTCTCGACCTGCTCGTCGATGGAAACAGACGAAAACCACGACATTGTTAGTATATATTGCCACTGTCTTGAGAGAGCGTTTGATAAGCGCGGAGGGTGTCCGCTTGTCTCTGTGACGGGAGGCGCAAGGTTGGGAGTGGTGGCGCCAACGCTCGTTTAAGTGGAGTGGCGGGGAAGGTACATCATCACCACATACCTCAAGAAATGCCTGCAATCAATCCGGTTATTTCAAAGCTGAAAGCTCAGCTGAAAATGTCCATCAACCGGCTGAGGTTGGTGCAACAGAAACAGACTGCTATTGCCAAGCAGCAGCGGCGAGACGTTCGTATTTTCTTAATCATGGCGCTAACTCAGATACCAGCTGGCCCATCTACTCGAAAACTCGAAAGAGCAAAGCGCCAAGATCAGGGTGGAGATCATTATTCAAGAAGACATAAACGTGGAGTTACTAGAAATGCTGGAGCTCTACTGCGAATTGCTATTGGCACGAAGTGGGCTGTTGGATCAAAAGGACTGTGATCCGGGGTTGGAGGAAGCAGTCAAAACAGTCATATATTGTGCTCCCAGAACCGAAATAAAGGAGCTTCATCAGGTGAGAGAGATCCTAATGCATAAGTTTGGAAAAGATTTCGCAAAGGAAGCAACAGATAACATTGGGAACGTCGTCCCCGACAAGATAATGAAGCGGCTTTCAACTACCCCACCAAGCGAAGAACTGGTCAACCTCTACCTGTGTGAAATTGCTAGAACATATCACGTCTCATATAGTGGGTTGCCACCAGATGATCCACCATCACCAGAAGAAGACGATGGGCAAGTGAGGGAAAAGGCCCAAAGGAGCCCAATTGCCATTTCGACACCAGCGCCAACCACAGATAATGTACATCCGACGCTGAAGTTGGATAAGAGCAAGGAAGAGGCGGATCTGGATGCATTGAGAGAACGGTTTAATGCTTTGCGCCGTCGTTGATTGAATTTATGCAGGAGTTTTATATGTAATATTTAAAAATGAAGAGACAAGCATGTTAGGCCCTGTTCTGTTTGCCAGCATAATACTTTTTCAGCTTTTCAGCAGAATATTTGACAGATCTGACAAGACCAGCAGTGGCGATACCCTTAGCGGATTGAATCGCGCTGGTCCAACCCACAGTATCCTTAATTGCATGTCCCATTTGAGCGCTAAGATGATCGTCAGCCGCAATCCGTTGGTCGAAATCGGTGCATTGCCGCTTTTCATCTTTCTTCACCTTCTTGGAGAGTGTTTCTTGGATATGGAGATCTTCGGGATGTTCGGATCGTAGCCTGTTGGCGTATTTTTTGTACAGCTTGGTTCGAAAGTCTTCTGGAAGACGAGCCACCATATTACCCCGTTTTTTCGGATCCATGTCTTGGGTCATCGAAGCAATTTCAACCTCGCTTCTATCGCTCAGCCGGTCCGACGATGTCGATTCTAGATCAATATTAGGCAATTCGTCCATCAGTGGCGAATACAGCCGTCGGAAGTTCAAAAACTGGTTCTGCACAATGTTGTTGATCTTGTTTGGATTCTCACCAAACGTCATTCGGAAATCCCCCTGGTACGATATGCCGGCAATTGTTGTATAGAGATCCTTCTCAGTGAACTTTTCAGGCAATAGTAACAATGATGCACGCAATACACTAATCAGATTGGACTGATTCAAGAATCGTACTCTAGGGTCATCTCGTAGAATCTTGACTGGTTTGTGTAAGCGTCCTGCCAAGTACAGTGAGTCCCATTTAGAGAGATCGCTCAATAACGTATCAATGTTTACCACACCATACTTGATTTGCATTCCGTTGATATTGACGTAGGGGTTGAAATAGACGCCGGCTCCAATCCGGTCTTGCACTGCGCTGACAGCTCCGGACCCTAACCATTGAAGGCCAGAATAGTGATGAGGATATTGCTTCATATTCAAAGAATGCCAATGCTGGGTATGCGACACCCCAAATATCATGTCTATCTGAGGATTTGACTTGTTGGATGCTTTGCCTTGACTGAACACCCCGCTGCCGTAGGCAAATGCGTATCGAACCGGTGCCTTGAACTGCCAAAGCGTGGCCCTGAGCTTTTCCCTTAACTCATTGTCGATCGTGATATGTTGGTTGTATCCAAATGTCTGAGGCAAGTCGGAGAATCGCTTGATGCTGTTGTATGATTGGAAATTGTAGTCCAAATATGACCTGTGTGGCGTTGTTGTATTCTGGCTTTTCTCAGGTGACGTTGAGCTAGTCTTCTGCTGTTGTTGTTGTTGAGTGGTGTACAATCTGCAACAGCCGTAAACGTTGACAGCAGTAACGTTCAATCTCGAAACCTTCATGTTAGATCATTGTGATTGTGAACATACCCGCAACATTGATGGGTGGTCTGGTACAAGTTTCTATCAGATCCAGATCGCCCTGTCTGAAATTTACTGGTTCAAATGTGGGAAAAGCGCGGAGAAATTGGCCCATCGAATCGGGTTTTTCTAACGGGGAATAAAAATGGCCCGGCCGGACCGCCGCACCACCACAAAAACGTTTGCGTACTTGTGCAGTAAGAATGATTTAGATCCGAATCGATTCTCCCTTTCTTTTTTCGTATTTTTTTTGACTCGCTATATATGCACGGTAGTATGCTTAGGGATATTCTTCCCACTTCAGCCCTGTTCGTTGCTGCCTCCGAACAAGTCTTTCCTATATCAGCACAAAACCTCCATCTGGCGTTGAGCCTGTTAACCTTCGGCCATTCTGGATATCATCACTAGTACATAAGCGAATCGGTGATATATACATTCTCCAGTTCACAATTCCTGTCTAATTGAAACATAAATGAGTATCTAGAAATGGAGGGAGCTAGTGTTGTGTGTTTAACAGATGAGCCCGTTTGTGGTGGTGAACGGAGCCGCCGCACTGTAGCCGCACAGATAAACATCACAATTCTGGTTTTTATTTACAAATTAAACCACTGCTACAACAAAGAATCTTGAATGATTTCGGAGTTATCACCGGATAATGGCCAGAAATCCCAGTCACCTCCCCATAGCGTAAAATCTTGTACAACGGCAGCCGCCTCTGCAGCCGCAGACTGCTGCTGCAATTGATACCGTTTGAATTTAATTAGCATGCTCCAGAATGCCGAAGCGCCAAGACGAGTTCTAACAGAAAAAACTGGCGGCTGAATGAGCTTGTTGGAATGCATTTCTTCCAGTCCCGCAATCAGTCGCATTCCACGAGACGGGGCATCATTTTCGCGTCTTTTAAGCCCCGAAAGAACACGATAAGCATCCGATACTTTGTTGCATGCGACCTCACAATCGATTCTATCAGCCAGGGGAGGAGAAATTGTAAGGCCAAACAGGACCGTGGCTGCGGTGACCATGGTAAAAATTACCATCGCCGGCCAGCTACTCGCAGTATTTACATCCATCCCTAGTACCAAATCAATCATCTTGACACACACAATATAGACTGGTATTGCAATTGCTTTCTGGTCTGCTAGAGGTGTGTCTGGTGTTAGCAAGAATGAATGGATTTGGAGTTTTGCATAAAGACCATGAAGCTCTGTCAATGGCTCTAGAGGTGCAAGGTCTTCTACAAGTTGGCTGAGAGATCGCTCAACCGTACGATGAAGAAGCGTCCTTACTGCTGGCTCGGCAAACCCAAATTCAGTGTCGGGGTTGTTACCCAGAACCTCGACTGCGTCCTTGAGGGCACTTAGTACTTTAACTTGTTTGGTAAACTCAGTCATGGGTTTATTACCATTAGCAGCTCTAATCATTCGATTGAACAGGCCATGATTGATCGGGACAGGTGCAGGAAGGCCAGCAAACGAGCATAATGTCTGGCTGAGTGCAAAACAGGCGCCCCAAGTATACATGGATACACAGACATTGCGACCAAGCGTGTCTCCAACAAAAGAATACTCCTGAGTGAATAAAGACCGATGCAGACCAATTCTCATTGCCAGATGTATGGCCTTGTCGCTGTACATTGAAGATTGATCTTCTTGAATGTTTTCATAATGTATTGGCCATTTGCACAGTACTAACAGTGCAAGAATATGCGAAAGTGATTGGAATTGAGATACCAAATAGTTGACGCCTCTAAATCCTCCAATTAGTTCCCGGACATGATCTGCAATGTCATCTGCAATTTCTGGTGCCGTTCCTGGAGCTGTCACAGCACAAATCGCCCAAAATAAACTCTGAAATTGTGATGATTGTAGATATTCAGGATCTGCGAGCTGATCAGGGAATATGGGTATATGCCTGTAGAAATGAGAGTAGAATTCGTTGAACAAACGCTTGATTGTGGACCCAGGAACAACCACATCTTTAATGATCTGATCAGATAAAGTTTTGGACTCAGGTATTAGTTGCGGCCAAGCAACTGGTATCATAGAGTCGTCATAATTACCAATAGCTGATGCTGGTGCGGCTGGCAAAAAATTGCTGGAGTCCCTGGAGAATTGTGCAGCAGAGAGTTCTGCGGTTTTACGCTCCGGTTTGTTAATAATACTTGATTTGCGCCCTAAGCGCCTTCGTTCCCGCTCAAATGTATGATCGATTTGGCAAGCAGACCCCGCCTTTTCGCATCTTGAACAAGACCTCGGGAATCGGTCCAAGGCATCACATTTGAGCTTCATTTGACGGCACGTAGTGCACGCTTTTGAAGAGCGCTTAAATTTTTTGCTACGCTTTGCGGACGAATTTTCTGAGGCCATGCGAGTGAGTTGGGTTCATTTACCGGTATGAGTATGAGGAAAATAAAGAAAAAGAGTGGGGAAATGAACTCTTGGGCCCGTCTACTTTGTGAGTGATCGGATCGACGCTCTCTCAGACTCGTGTGGGGTGAGTTTCTCAACACGCTAGCCGCTCCGACTGGGGGCCATATCGCTTAACTACCCGATAACCGAAAGTTTCGCTTACCGGATCGAAGGTAATCATATCGCTTATCAACCCGATTCCGAACGATTAACAACCCCAAGCCACTATTCTAATGTATATAAAAAGAGCTTTGTTTAGTAAGAACTGATCTTCAAGTTTGCTGAAAACAAAAAAATGTCAACCCAAGAATCATCTGCTCCTAGCCCAACTGTCAAACTCGCCGAATGGGTGTCCCAATTGAATTGGGATGATATTCCTGAAGAAATCAGAGAACGTGCCAAGTATTTGACATTGGATGGCCTTACTTGTGCCATTGTTGCTTCTCATATGCCTTGGTCTGAAACTGCCGTCAAGACCATGGCAGATTTTGAAGCTCCTGGTCCATGTGAAGTGATTGGATGGAAAGGAGTGAAGCTTGGTCTTATTCCAGCTGCAATTCTAAACAGTGCCCTCATTCAAGGATTTGAAATTGATGATTACCACTCACTTGCTCCGCTTCATAGCACGTCTATTCTTCTTCCGACTCTGTTTTCTTTGATCACTCAACGTAAGCAAACGTTCAGCGGAGAAGATTTCCTTCTAGCTGCAATTGCTGGGTTTGAAGTGGGTCCTCGTGTGGGTCGTGCTTTAAATGGAGGATTGATTTTGTCTCGAGGGTGGCATAGTGGGCCAATTTTTGGATCGCCGGCTGCTGCGGCGTCTGCTTCAAAACTCCTCAAGCTCAACGCCACACAAATTGAAGATGCGTTTGGAATTGCCTGTACTCAAGCTGGTGGTCTTATGTCGGCACAGTTTGAATCGTCTGTAAAGCGAATGCAGCATGGATTTGCCGCCAGAAACGGGCTGTTCGCTGCACTCATGGCTGCTGGAAATTACAAAGGTATCAGCCGAGTATTTGAACGTCAATATGGTGGATTCTTGACAACATTCAGCTCTGGTGGCCCGGAGTGTGTTCCAGAAGAACTCAACAATGGCTTATCTGAGAGCTGGGAAACTACCGCAATCAACGTCAAACCTTATGCCTGTATGGCTGGTATCCATGCTACGATCGACGCCATTTTGGAACTACTGAAAGAATCTCCAATTGATATCTCTCAAATTTCTGATGTGGAGATTGAAATGTCTGAGCCAACTTTCAAGCACGGTGGGTGGCCAGCTAAGCGACCACTCAATGTCATTGGAGCCCAGATGAATGCATCTTATATCGCTGGTGTCGTTCTTCTCGACAAGCATCTCGCCATCACCGCCTTTTCTGATGACCAGATTGATCGGGATGAACTGTGGGCCCTTGTCGATAAGATCAAGGTGGTGCACAATACAGGCTTTGACGAGCTTCCAAAATTTGACCGAATGCGAACCGATGTGACTATCACCTTTGCCGACAGCACCACTCGTAAGAATAGCGTCGTCAGGCCATCTGGTGTCAAGGAGGCACTGAGCAACAACCAAATTGTGGCCAAATTCCGAGAACTTACTGAGGGTCTTATTACAGTTGAACAGCAAGATCATATCTTGAAAACAGTTGAAACCCTAGAAAAGTCACAGGATATCACGGAGCTAACGAATCTTCTCCAGATTGATATTCGAAATCCGTTGTAGATAAAATAGTCAAAATAGTCTATACAATACAGTTTTTCTCTTTATGTTAGGATAACACTACTCCCATACGCATGACATTTCAGGGGGCGCCGCTCCTGTGGGGATAGGAGCGGGTCAGCAGGAGGCGCTTCGGTATGATGGCATCGTTCAGAAATGACCAAAAAAAAAGATCTTTTAACTATACGCTATTAGGTGCTATATATATAATCGCTTGAACCTATACTTGCTTTTGAAATGTATCACCGCCGACAGCACGATCGAGAGTGACAACCTCTCCAAGACCAAGCTTCATGAACATATCACGGGGGGTACGACCTTCAGCTGGTGCAATATTGGCACCAGTGTTAGCAAGATGCTCAACTGCATTGGTCATTTCTTCAAAAGCAGGACCCAAGATGATTCCGGGGTAGATTGCAAGCTTGAATCCAAGCTTCTGGCATTCTGCAGCTGTCCAATTTGGAGTAGCACCATTTGGAACAAGATTGACCAAGCATGGGGTTGGGGCTAGCTCTGAAACTACCTTTAGAGCTTGTTCCTCGTCTTCAATCCCTTCAACAAAGGCAACCTCGGCCCCTGCTTCGACTGCAGCCTTGCATCTAGCAATTGCTTCTTCAACGCCATCAGACTGAAGTGCATCGCTTCGTGCAATGATCACAATATCATGAGAGCCGTGCTTCTTAGCGATAGCCATAGCCTTGATACGACTGACAAATTCCTCTTTGGTAACAAGTTGTTTACCAAGAAGATGTCCACACCGCTTTGAATGAACTTGATCCTCAACATGAAGAGCAGCAACTCCACCTTGAGCATACAAGGACAATGTTCGAGCACAGAGCGCGCTGTTGCCGTAACCAGTGTCGGCATCGGCAATCAACGGGATAGATCGGTCAACATTCGCGAGCATTGTAGCATTGGCAGCCATTTCAGCTAGCCCAGCCAACCCCAGATCTGGTAGAGCTAGTCTAGATGCAACAGTTCCGGCACCGGTCATATACATGGCCTTGAATTTTTTGCTGGAGGTGACCGCTCTAGCAGACAATCCATCGTAAACACCGGGGCAAATCAGAAGTTCGTCATCGTTGATAAGCTTTCTCAATGCAGCAGCAGACATTTTTTTTTTTGTATAACTGAATGGAGGTTCTTAATTGCGTGGGGTTTATATAGCCACCGACAGCCCATCCGTTCCATCGCTTATTGATCCGACCCGGGTGGTGACTGAGGGGCGTGTGAGCCAAAAAGAGCGAGCCAAGAAAAAAAGTAAGGCGAACCGAATTTAATTTCGGTATAAGCATTTTCAGGTGCGTACAGAAGCAAGAAGTCACCTATGAATAGTCTGGAACAATCCTCGTGCGGCTGTTCATCCGGCAAGACCTCGAATCTTCATTGCACTACTGCTCAGTGGGGCATCGGACCATGTATACCAAAAATGAACGGTCCATTATAATATACATAAAACCTACAAGACATATCTAAAGTTCTTATTCTCTTTGTCAGTCATATCAACCTCCAACGGCAATTCGTCTGGTACTCCAAATTCCCGGTCTCTCTTCTTGTTCTCCCGTGCCAAATAAAATCTCGTACCAAATGCAACTAAACAAGACGCGAATAATGCAGAAAAACTGGTAATGAAGCCAGTTGAATAATAAGGGCCAGGAGATGCCCCAAATGCCAATGGACCAATAACGTTCCCCGCGCAATAAGCCATAAAGTTTAGAGCACTGATGGTGGACTTTTTGGTATGGCCAGCAGCATTGGTAGACGAAGTGGTAATACTAAACAGAGTAGCTGCAGTGACAGTTGCAAACAATAACATTCCAACATACAATGCACCTTGTTCTGTCCTCGGAATCTTCCAGCACATGAGCCCGCCAGCAGCTGCGACGAAAGAAACAAAGATCGCCATATAGTATCTCGCATTAGCTTTCTGTGCAATATACGCTCCAATAACTGTGCTGAAAATCACAGCTACCCCTAAAGGAATTTGTAGGAGCAAAGTGTCGAGCAGGTCAAATCCAAATCCTTCGGTCACAATAGTCGAAAATCCAGATAGAGACCCACCCGGAATGCATTGAAGCAGAATAATGACAAAATGGGCCCAAGTCTTGACATCCTTAAGCACCTCAAAAACTTGCTTCTTGTCGAAATCCCTATTCAGCCCTCCAATATTATCTTTTTCTAGACGTCGTTTGATAATGGCTCGTTCTCTGTCGCTTAGCCATTTTGCCTGATCTGGGTTATCTGGCAAAAGAAAAAATAGCACTACTGACCAGACCAGACTCATAGCACCAGTAACAACAAATAGAATCTTCCAATTGGCAAACGGAAGTTTTGCAACTGCAAGTCCATACGCAATCAATGGAGAAAAAACACTAGCCAACCCGCTGGCACTATACCACCATCCATTCCTTAGTACTTGCTCTCTCTGAGACCACCAAAATGTCACATACACAGTAAAAGCAGGGCCAATCGCAGACTCTGTAAAACCCAAAAAGAATCTCAGTGCCATGATATCAGAATAGGTTTTACTGACTGCACATAACATGGAAAGGGCAGACCACAAGAAGCATGCAAGCGACACTACTTTTGCAGTTGGAAATCTTTGAGCCAAAATTGACCAAGGATATGCTCCAATGAAATAGCCAACATTAAATATAACATTCACATTAGCGTATCGAGAGTTATCAATAATTGATTGGCCCTGAGAATTGACCCCTTTAACCACTATCAATCCCAGATCCTGTTCGAGTCCCATAATAGCCGCACCTGCAAGTGTCGACTTATCAACGAATAAAAGGCCGTATGTCACCATCATTAGGGGAACCAGCCAAAAGTCCATCTTGCGAAGTAATCTTTTCTCTTCAATTTTGTCATATTCTACAGGCTCTAAAGCAGCCTTTTCTTCAATATTTGAAATGCATTGTTCGATCGGTTTGTTTTCCATCGTATTTCTTTCTTACAGTGAATAGAAATCCTGTGCTGGACCTTGAACAAATTTTATAATGTTCAATTTGACACTTTTATGCGGGGTATGAATACCAGTGACTTCTTTCGGCTGCTTGTATCGAATCAGCCTTGCATAAATTAATATCAGAACGTTCACATCGATGCACGAAAAGGAGGGGGAAAACATGTGGGGTAGTATTCGCTTAATTATCCGATCCGAGATCCCAATCTGTCGATGGTGAGGCTGGCCGCCAAGGAGCGGGGCACAATGGTCGATTTTGGTCCAATGCGATAGTTAATACTATGGTACAGGGATCAAACATCTTTGAAGCCCCTCGGTTGTTTCATTAATATCCCTCGGTTACTGCAGTATAGTCTCTAGGTATAGAAGCGGAGAACGCCATTATTGCCGCCTAACATCACTTGCGAAGAGGCTCGGATCCCCTTCTCCCCCGCTTCCCCTCCTCGCTACCAAATCATACCCCATTGTCACATATTCATTTAATAACCAATTTGCAACAAACCTGTTCTCGTTTCTAACAGGGGAAACTAAGAATTGTACGGTGTTCGGGATAAAAGTAAGGGGCCACTAATGTGGTTGAAGTGCGGCTCAAAATGGCTATTTTAATTTATTTAATAAAAGGAAAAACAACTTACCAAGCAACAGCAGAATCAGTAGAACAAGTACTTGCAGTAGCACACCCCAAGTCAGAGGTTGCTGCCGTAGCAACTTCAGCTTGAAGCTGGCGGAAAATGTCTTTGCCATGCTTTGCCCAACGACTGGCAATGCCTCCGCTTGCTTGAATTCTCTCCTCGACAGCATCAAGTTTGAATGTGAACGATTCACCGGCCACAATGACTTTTCGATCCTTGACACGAATCTCAACAGTAGATCCTTCTTTTGCAAGTTCGTAGAATCGGTCAGCGCTGACAGTTATGCCAAATAAAGCAAAATTTGCCTGGTTACGACCATAAATGTACGCATAAGATTTTGCAATGACAGCCTTGATACCAGAAAACTTGAGAGCTTTAGGAGCTTCTTCTCGAGAAGAACCGCAACCAAACCCTCGACCCGCAACCACGATCTCGAACCCTTCCTTGACTTTTGGAACAAACTCTGGCCTAACATATGCAAAAGCTCCTTGGCCAAGCACGTCGTCTTCAGTGACACATTTATCGATTGGGATGATGGCATCAGTGTCCACATCATCCTCGAATCGTTGAACCTTCGACTTGACGGATTGTGGTAAGCTGGAGATTTCTTCCTTGTATGCAACAGACCGAGATATTGGCTCATTGTGTTGTTTGGGTTCGGAATATGTGATGGATTTTTGCTCTTCAGCACTCCAGTACATTCTAATGTCGTTGTAATGGTCTTGGTCAACACTGGCAAGAAGCTCTGTCGGGTCTTGAACGGTCATAGAGAAACTAGAAGCAGCAACGACCGCTGCAGAACAAATATTTCCAATGGATCCTTTACCCATTCTGTTTTCGAAGTTACGGTTTTGAGACGACAACCAGACTTCTCCTTCACCAGCTTGATCGGCACCCATTCCAACACAGTAACTGCATCCTGGGACACCAATCTCAAATCCAGCTTGGGAATAGACATCAAGAAGACCAAGGCTCTTGAGTCTGGCAATAATAGGAAGAGATCCTGGTGTTACTTTTCTCTTCTTTTTGCCCTCGACAACAGGGACCATGCCCTTCTTGAGCCCCTCTTGTAATACCAATGCGGCAATAATCAAATCTTCTTCTGCAGTCGTACAAGCACCAATGAAACATCCGTCCAGCTCCATTCCAAGCTTTTCGCTCACTGGGACAACATTATCCGGAGAAGGATAAAGAGCAATGTTTGGTACCACTTCACTGAGATCAATTGTGTCTTCTTGGTAATAACTAGCGCCTTCGTCTGGTCGGAAATAAGTGGATAATGTCTTGTGCTCGGGGTTCTTACGCCGACCGATAAACGCAGCAGTTTGTTGATCAGGAAAAAACAACCCACCAATAGCGCCAAATTCAGTCGACATGTTGGAAATGGCAAATCTGGCGTCACAAGACAAGTGTTGGGCTCCTGTGCCGCCATATTCAACAACCCTACCAGCTGCTACAGTGTTTCTCTTGAATCGGTTGAGAATGTGCAAAATAACATCTTTCCCTCCAACTCCAAAGGCTGGCTTTCCAACAATGTTGATACGGAAAGTTTCTGGTACTTGGAAGAACGTTTCACCAGTTACCATCGGGAATGTCACATCGGCAGCACCCAGCCCCACAGCCAATGCTCCAAGACCACCACTAGAACAAGTATGAGAATCAGCACCAATGATAATCATTCCTGGTTGAGCTCTTTCTCGGTAAAATTCAGTGTGCATAATAGTTACATTTGGAGGCTGATAATCCACAATGCCGAGTTCTTTAACTCCAGCTTCGGCAGTTTTGATGAGCGCCCGTGGCTTTTCCATATGATTGATCCGAGGATCCACAATATGGTCAGCAGCAAGCCATATCCTGTCGTTACGAAATACTCCAGGTTTGCCCATCTTGTTGTAGGCAATATACATTCCCATCCAACTGGCCTCAGACGCCATAGTCCAGTCTACTCTCACGCAAATGAAGTTTCCAGGGACAATTTCAGTGTCTTGAAGAGTATGATCAGCAAGAATCTTTTCCACAAGATTCAATGGTCTTTTAGTATCTGACATGGTTGATGGTTGATAGATTTTTTTCCGTCTCATCAAGCAAAACAAAACAAAAGTACCTTCTTTATATAATTTCATTTTCTATTACCAATGCAGACATTGCTATTGGCTAAGCGATAATATTTCCCCACATACAATGCCGATCTTGTTCGGATACATAAGCGAACCCATTCGGACCACGGAAAACTAAGCGACCAGCTTTCAAATCAGATGATAATATTCTTGAATGCACTGTGCTATAGTCTATTGTACCTCGGGAGAGCCTGGTTGTTGTGTTTTGGAAACAGCAGCATTATTTGGCAGGCAGTTGGAGGAGTTGATGTGGTTGGCGTAGGGACGGGACTAACGATCGTATTTCACTTCATGTGATCTACAGAGTGTCTACTTGGGAGACATTTTGCGTTTGCGTCAAACTTGACTTTGACTGCTTTACCATCCATGGTAATAATAATAATCGATGGCAAGATTTGTTAATCTGATTTCATGCGAAGGATTGCAGCCAGTGTAGGCTAACGGTTGTTCCAATAGCATGGACCAAATCCAAAGTACCTGACAAACCTTGATCGATAGGTAGTAGAATCCAGTACTCGAGATCTTTTGACAGCTCCTCTAACTGCCAGAATTGAGCTTTTTGTGTTTCTGAGCCGCACAATGTGCGGCTCGGAATGAGACTTGTAAAATTCGAACTGTGATTGTCATGTGCGCGGACTTAGCTCAGTTGGGAGAGCGTCAGACTGAAGAATTAACACTTCGGTCTCTTGAAATCTGAAGGTCCTGTGTTCGATCCACAGAGTTCGCACATTTTTTTTGGGGATTTTGAACCTGTAAAACCCCCAAAAAAAGAATTCCTGAAGCCAGTATTTCGTTCACAACGACCTATCCTACACTATGCGTTTATACCGGTAGTGGATCATGCTGTTTGATCTATGTTTCTCAAAGAATAGTCGGTATTTTGTTTTTATAATGGGCCGGTATGGAGAAATGACACCATATTTTGGTGGTAGGCATCGCAACTTCCACCATAGATCAAGCGATAGTGCGGCCAAATTGGACAGGTGATCCCCATAAACAAGCTTTCCCCAGGACCTTCATCGTATCACAGACTGCTTAAAATACACTACAGCGCTACCGTTTTAGAAGTGCCGACGAGCTTATATTGAGCAGTTCAAATTAAAGTCAAAACAATCGTAACAAATCACATTCAATAATTACAAAAATACATTAAAACAACGCGAGGCTGACAGTACCATACACGATACAACGCCGCACAATGCACTCTAGCACCAGGTTCGATAGACTCTGTACATAAAGTTCTTGGATGCAATATATTGCTTTTCTTCTTCTAGCTCCTGGTGCAATCGGTCCAAATCGACATCTCGTCGACCGGTGTCCAAATCCATGTCCTTTAGCTTGATAAAACTGGTCCGATAGACCAGCTTGTGACCAATGAAGAAGAGCAAGATAATAGGAGCAGCCAAGTACTTCTGGAAGAAAGCAGACACTCGTGGACCTGGTTTGCTGGTTTCCGGAGTAAGACCAATTGGGAATGCGGCAATGTAGAATTGAGCAATCATGCAAAGGACGTTAATAGAGAGAGCGAACCAGGCACCGATTGTACCAGTTTGTGATTTGAACGGAAGATCATCCAAAGATCGGCCTTGCGCCTTGTAAGCCCATCGGAATCGAATGTGGCACCAGTTGATAGAGCCCCAGGTGAAAAGCAATGACAAACCAGTCAAGGCCATCAACCAATTGAAAACCTCACCTTGTTGGCTGGAAGCACACAAGAAACATAACAAACCAAACAAACAGGTCACCCCAATAGCTGTCAATGGACGACCAGTTCGATCGATGTAACCAAGCCATTTTGGAGCCAAGCCTTGAGCGGAAAGAGAAGCGAGACTTCGGCTGCACCCGTAAACAGCAGAGTTACCAACAGACAGTACGGCGATCAAAATGACAACGTTGATGATGGATGGCAGAACCTTGATACCGGCATTGTTAATAGCAATGACGAACGGACTAGCAGTGATATCGACTGAAGAGGAACCCAGCAAATGAATGTCGGTATATGGCACCAGCAAACCGACGATGGTCAAAGAGATCATATAAAACAAGGCGATTCGCCAAATGACTTGTCGACAAGCTCGTGGCAGAGTCTTTCGAGGGTTTTCAGTTTCAGCTGCAGCCAACCCAGCCAATTCAGTACCAGTAAAGGAGAAAGCCGCATTGACGAAAACAGAACAAACACCCTTAAAGCCGTTGGCAAATGCACCAGGGTCGTGCCAGAACTTACCACCGATGTATCCGACATCAGAGCCAACCACGCCGCCGCAATTGATAACAATGCCGAGAATGATGAACCCGACCACGGCCAAAATCTTGATGATCGAAAAAACAAATTCAGCTTCACCATAGCCTCGGACACCAAACAAATTGATGACAACAACAATCACGTAGAAAATACAGACCCAGGCAGCAGGGTTGATATTACTTTGCCAGTACCCAATGGTAATAGAAGCGGCAACCAGTTCCAATGGAAGAACGACCAGCCATTGGACAGCATAATTCCAACCAATAGCAAAACCCCAAGAACGATCAATGAATCGACTGTTAAATGCAGAAAAAGCACCAGAAACTGGGAAGCAAACAGCCAACTCACCCAAGCTCATCATGGTGCAAAACAGCATGCAACCAATAATACCAAACCCGATCAACAAACCGGCTGGGCCACCAGTGTGCAAAGTAGCACCAGAACCGACAAACAAACCGGTACCAATCGAACCACCGATAGCAATCATCTGCAAGTGCCGCGATTTTAGTGATCGCGACAACGGACTTTCAGCCGTGGCAAGATTGGCTCGTTCTGCTTCGGACAAATTTTCATCATACTGGATTCGCTCAGCTGCTTTGAACGAATCCTTAAACCGGCTCCATTTAGAAAGCTCTGAGGCTTCGTAAGTAGCATTCGGCTTGTCGAAAGCTGCTTCATTCGTGTACACCTGCTCTGGTGGTGAAAGGCCGATCTTGTCTTCGGACATTTTTGTTTTTAGAGATGCCGGTTACCTAGGGCTAGGATTTCTAGAATGTGAGGGAGATTAGATCGTTTAAATACTGGTTTCGGCGGCCAGCCCGATATCGAAGATTGGTACAAACAAAGTGGCCACAACTGGGTTTACCGAAGGCTATCAATTGCAAAAAGAGCCTCAGTACAAAAAGCACATGAGACATTTTCAGCCTGAGACAAAATTACAAAACATGCATAGTTCGAGAGAGGGGGACCAGCGTTGGAGTCCTTGGTGCGCCAGGTCAAACTTCCGATGGCTAAGGTTACTGATCGGTCTGGAGCCAAGCCCAGATTTTGTTTGTTATTGGTAAATGCCCAGTCCAGTTTAGCTCGCACCACCTGCATATCATGTGGTGCCGCGATCTGCGAACTTTTGGCCGTGCCTATGCCAATCACCCATAGTCCTATCAGCCGGACCTGGATTGAGCCTAGACTGAAGTTATCACTGCAAGTTTCTAGACAGTCCTGTACGGCTAGGTTCCACCCACTGCGCACAGATAAAAAAAAAATGTTGAGTTTCAGTTTCAGCCAATAGATGTAGGTCTTATTCACTATGTGTACGTATGGATCGCCTGAGATCGAGTATGGTAAGCCAAGCTTAGCTGTTTGTCCATGTGGGGTGGGGGAAAAATTTTCGCAAATGTCGCAAGCGCGGGGAGGGAAGGAATCTAAGCCAGAAGGTAGACCGTTCTGTCCGTAAGAAAAGAGGGGTTCCCACTTTAGGCGATGGCATCTCATCAAGATTGCCCGATGTTACGTGTTCAAGCACTAACGGTCAACTTATGCTTGTTGTTCCTGTGCGGTTTCGCTATCGTTGAGGACAGACCATAATACGGATGATCGGTCATCTTGGCGTCTGATAAGAGCCTCAGAGCATAATCAGGATGATTAGAGGTTTTACCCAGCCATATATACATATCTTTATACGTTTATATCTATATTATACGATATGCATTGTAACTGTTAGTAAACAGTAGTTTAATGCGGACTTGTTCGGAAGTCTTCCCGGATCATGACAAGCAAAGCCGCCTCAACGCCTACAGTTTAACTTCAGGCCCCGCTCTTCTTCGAGGCTGCTCGTTATTACATGAGGATAGCGGAATAATAGATAATACTCAAAAGCAACTATTGCAGTTGATCTCTCTGTGAGTTAACGTTAACGGCATATCATCGTTCCAAGCTGTCTCGGACGGAGTCCCACATCCGCATTCTATACGGATACCCGGCACTCGATCAGGTATGGAACAAGCCAGTATCGCTTTTTATCCCTGTTGGTTCAACATCATCTAGCATTTCAATGCGAGATTTCCAGGCTGATAAGTGTATCTAAGGTTTCGTAGATATCATCTTTGATCAATCAAAGAGCGCAGGGTTTAGGTTTACCTTAGCCACACGCCCTCTGATTCGTCCACTACGTCTTTATCTTTTGATCATAACTATTATATCATTCATTCATTTATCATTGTCGTTCTGGGAATCACCAGAATCCTGATTTAACTTTTGCAAGGGTTTCTCTTCTCCCTCTCCTCTCCCCAACGGTTGATCTGCTTGTCTCGAAATGACCCACTCTGTTTAAATTGCCTCCCTTTTTTAATCAGCTTACCGGAAACGTAGCCCGAGTGGGTGGGGCGGTCCGCCTCGATGACGTTGTGGACCTAATGAGGTGATCTACAAGTTGGTTACACGAGAACTGAACCCATAGAAAAGGACCTGTCCACAATTGATTAATCAACTCCGCATTAATAATGACGCATCCCCCTCAGCTTAACCCGGATTTGTCTGAGAATCTGCCAGTTATATATGTGCGGGGTGCACCAGACGCAGGTCTTGGCAAGCCATCATCATCGGCGAAGCGTTGACAACCCACCCTACCAGAGCCGAAGGCGAGTTTGGTTCGGGTGGCCTGGTTGTCGTTTCTGTTTCTGATTCCAACATTGGAATTCACGATCGCCGCAATCTGACTGGCGTGGCGCGTTGATCCACCCCTAATGCAACGTAGCAAAACTGGAGAAAAAACTTGGCTCCCTCCCCCTCCCCGCATTTTGAATTTCATTGCAGTACATACGAATATATCTAGTTTTGAGCAAGTGCAAAAGCACAAGTTTTGTCCAAACAGGAAGGCTCCAACCATACTGTTGTGACTGACACCAAGGCATGTCGCTGCTTCATTAGTTGTAGTTCCAGTTTCCCATGGAAGAAAGTCCACAGTCACTGTCTCGGCTATCTCAGTCTCCACCTTCTTGTTCTTCTGACACAATAACGCGCTGTGGGTGGGAGTCTTTTCAATAAACATGTCCATTCTGTCTATTCCAGTCGAGCTGACGGACGAAATCGCCAGCGAGCTGCAGTCGGCGGATATTCGGAGACTCCGTTCGACCTGCTCTCGGCTACATATGCAGCTTGGTCAGCACTACGACCCATGGACTCATCTGCACATCATAATCCCCGCAGATGAAGTCATGGACCTCATGGCGTCGTATGCTGGGCCGTGCAGCCAGCAGTGTCGTCCATATGCAACCGTCAACGAACATGTGTGCCAGAGGGTGTATACCAAAGTCGGCGAGAAGGAGTTGGCAGAGTTTGTGGCTCAAGTTAAGGTTGGAAAGCGAGATTTTGAATTAGCAAGAGTCAAAACTATCAGCATTTCCGGTTGTTTTTTCCTGAAAAGGGACTTGATTAATAACTCGTTCAATGGGCATGACGGTGCTCAAACAACTACGTCCACTACGAAGTACCAGTGGGCTTTGAAACAACTTCCGAAAAAATGCATAAACGTCAAGAAAATCAGCATTGCATGCAAGCTGCAAACATACACGATGAATGACTCCAGAGAAGATGATGGAATTGACCGTGCGGCTGCCGTGGCAGAGTTCATGCACAGCTACCCAGACGTGGCAAAGGAGATATACATCGACACTAGAGACACGCCTACCACACGCAAGGCTTTCAAACAGTCAATGGCAAAATTGGAGAACATCACAACCTTGCTAACAGACGGCCCGAACACTGTCCGGTATACGCGTGTGCTATTCAAGAAGAAAAGGAGAAACTTTCTCACAGAATCGTTGGTGCGGCTCGATATGTACAACATATATCCCGACGTATTTGCTGTGGATTCTTTCAGACTTTGGTTATCTCAATGTGAGGCAATGAAGTCATTACAACTTGGCGATTCCGAAGTTCCCCTCCAAAATGGTATGGGCAGGTCTTGGGTTCCTCCGAACTTGGAGGTTTTGCGGATTTTTGAGGAACCACGACCGCCGGAAGTACTAGATCATCCTGGCAACTGGGCTCCTGGCCCGACCATTGTGAGCCATACAGGAGTCAAGAGTTTGGCACTGGACAATGCACACTGTGAGGTCGTTGCGTCTTTGCGATTCTCTGAATTGGAGTTTTTGTATGTTCATTGGATCTTGATCCTGGAGCAGAATTTAGCTATGGCAAGGCAATTCCATTTCAGACGAGCTTTTCGCGAAATGCCGAAATTGAGGCAGCTGCAACTATGGTCAATGGCTCCAGAGACGTTATTGCAGCTTTATGGGCTGGAAGGAGACGAATGCGAAGTAAAGCCGAAGATTGAGTCGTTGGCACTGATTGGATCTGAGCCGATGAAGTCATATCTGCCATTATTGGAAAAGTTTGAAAAGGCCCGGTTTTTATACATTGCTGTGAACCACCATAAAGTCGTGGATGCGGTGCGTGAATTGGCCGATCGAGACTGGGATGGGCTAGTGGTGGAGACGACAGCCAAAGTTCCTGACTGCGAATGGCTCGTGCGCCTCGAAAAGAGCTATATATACGACCAATTTCAGACGCGAATTCCCTTCTATCCCGGCAGATTCCAGTATTTGGTTCGACTGTACAAGTTCATGGAGCGATACCATGCTCGGCCGGACCCTTCGGCGGAGGGGAAGATAGAGCAGCGAGGCTGACCTGACGGTGCAGAGTTGTTGGCATCTCCAGAGACGAAAGGCGACTTGCCCCTGGGCCAAACTATGCTGAGCAGTCAGCAATAACGAGTAGTCAGCACCGGAAATTCATTTAATGCATCAATAAAACGCAATACAAAAGCGACGGCCGGACTCGAATATAGCCGAAGCAGCCGCAGCAGAGAGCTCTGAAGCCTGAGGAACGATGCCCCTCGGATAGCAGCCAACCGTCCATCCAAGTGCGGCTTACGCTTTATAATTATTAGGCATTACACATTTTATAGCATCTCTGCATGTTGATCTTTCCGTCAATTTTACGAAAGCCCTGAAAAATGATCCGCTACCCTGTTGCCGAACGGATCCCGGTGACGCCATTACATTCGTAGAGTAGCCGGGATCCGGATAAAGCCTCTCCGCAAGCTGGCAGAGCGGGGCGGACCACTGTATGCCGCTGCCGCTGCCGCTGCCGCCGCCACCGGCAATATAGTGTGATTCGGCGACGTGGGGGGAGCGCGCCAGCGTCTGAAATTATTGTTGACAGTACAAAGAAGATGGTATATAGGTTGCCGAATGCCGAATGTAGTAGAATATTCGATCTGACGTCTTTCCAGAATCAACTAACTCCGAGGTCATCGGAGTGAGAGGGAGAGGCAGAGCTTTTGGTTGCTTCGAAACAGCCTGGGTTGCGTGCTGAGGCTCAGCTCACTCAGCAGCAGCCAGGCCCTCCCCCACGCATTAGGTCCATACCTGAATATATAAACACCCCCCGTTATCCATGCATTCAATTAGCAAAGTATTTTTAAAAGACAACAAAAATGGCCATCTCTACTGCCACCACATTCAAGCTCAACTCTGGTTACGAAATTCCAGCCGTGGGTCTCGGGACCTGGCTGTCCAAGCCAAACGAAGTCAAAAACGCCGTGAAGGTTGCTTTGGAACACGGTTATAAACACATTGACGCTGCTGCCATCTACCAGAACCAAGACGAAGTTGCTGCCGGTATCAAGGAATCTGGTGTCGACCGAAAGGACATTTTTGTCACGTCCAAGTTATGGAACAACTCTCACAAGGCTGACGAAGTCGAACCAGCTCTCGATGCTTGTTTGAAGGAATTGCAACTGGACTACTTGGATTTGTATTTGATCCACTGGCCAGTTGCTTTCAAGTCTGGGTCAAGCTACTTCCCACGAGATGCCGAAGGTATTCCAGAGACCATTGATGTTCCAATTGAAGAGACCTGGAAGGCCATGGAGAAGCTCGTTGCTACGGGCAAGGTTAAGTCCATTGGTGTTTCCAACTTCAGTGTTCCAAATCTGGAACGAATCTTGAAGATTGCCACTATCAAGCCAGCTGTAAACCAGGTCGAAGCCCACCCATTCTTGCTGCAGCCAGAATTGCAAGCTTTCCACCAAAAGAACGGCATCATTCCAACCGCTTACTCTCCGTTGGGTAACAACATTTACGGTTTGGAACGAGTTATCGACAACCCAAAGGTCAAGCAAATTGCCGAATCGTTGAACAAGCCAATTGCCAACGTTTTGGTGTCTTACTTGGTGTTGAAGGGGTTCTCGGTCGTGCCAAAGTCGGTGACTCCATCGCGAATCCAATCCAACTTTGAAGTTTTCGACTTGCCCCAAGATGTGATCAAGCAGCTGGACTCTTTGAACACTAACACGCGTTACAATGACCCTGTCGACTGGGGTGTGGACATTTTCGGCGAACAGGGTGGCAACGCCGCCGCGTTCCAAAAGGCTCGTAAGCTTGCTGCCGAAGCCAAGTAAGTAGAACAAGACTGAAAATGCATTCAACTCGTTTTTAACACTGCCAATAGAGAGCGGCGGCGACTGAGAAAGAGGGCTATCAAGCTGTAGAAGGCATACATACCAATATTACAGTTTGGAACAAACTAGATTTATTAGAAAAGCTGCCGTGAAAATATCTGTAAATAATTGGCAATATATAGCAGGATTTAGGGTTTCATGCCCCAACCGTGTAACAAAATCGAGCTAATGTGGAGATTGTTCGCGGCGGACCCTGTGCGGCGGAGCCTTAATAGGGGGCCATTGAAGATCCACTTATGCACGATCGCATCTGAACAGGCATCATCGATTTAATATCAGGAGTATAAAGGGACAGTCCGATCCAATCCGAACCAAATAAAAAACATGCTCGACTTGAAAGGTCCAAGGATATACACGTCGCGGTCTGCAGAAGATGTCTATGCCGACCTTCGCATGCTGCGAAATAAGCAAAAGAGCTACTATATACGAGGGGTTGGCACGCTAGTGGAACGATGGGTTCTAGAGCAGCAGATAGGCCGCGTGCTGTTAGAGCTTCAATGCATCCGAGCTAGAAACGCCCATTACGAAGAAAATGGTGTGAACGATAAACACTCTCGACTTTCTATTATTTAATTCAGATCCTTGTTATGTTAATTTCTTATATTTTCAGTACAATGTCGTATCATATTATATACCCTGCTCGATGCGCTACATCGCGAGCCGCCCGTTACCCTCCCAATCTCCGCCGTTTCCGCTGAGGTGGAATTTCAACAGCACAGCCAATTTGATCTCTTCTTGCCAGGCAAGCATTACAACACACAATGTACGGGTATCAGCAACAAGGCCAGGGCCAGCAACAAGGCCAGAATATGCCGAATTCCCCTCCTCTACATCACCCACGACCGCAGCATGTCATTCCACCATTTAGATCGCCACCGCCGGCGGACGGAGTGCCAAATCAGCAACAACAGCCAAGCATTTACGCGCCACAGCAGCAGCAACAGCAGCAGCAGCAACAACAGCAACCGAATCAATATGGACAGCCACCATACGGCGCGTTTTTTAATGATCCGAGTGCACAGATTGGCATCGAAGTAGGGCGAAATGCTGTCAACTATGGCCAGGAATACATCAGCAAAAACATCAATCAGTATGTTTCGGTGGCTGCATTGAAATACTACTTTCAGGTATCCAATTCATACGTATTAAACAAAATCTTGCTGATATTGTTCCCATGGCGACACAAGACCTGGGTTCGACAGCCTCGACGCTCGGACACTGGTGGCGTGCAAGAAGGGTACTGCACTGCCAAGGAAGATCTCAATGCTCCAGACATGTATATACCGGTCATGGCATTCACAACTTATATTCTTCTGAATGCATTTCTGGCCGGTATTCAAGGCAAATTCCAACCTACTGTTCTTGGCTATGTTGCATCCAAGGTCATCGCATTCCAGCTAGTGGAACTCATGCTACTGAAACTGGGAACATATTTGCTGAGCGCTGGATCAAAGCTTCTTGATTTTGTGGCTTACAGTGGATACAAGTTTGTAGGTATTACGATTACCATACTTGTTGCTTCGGTTTTCAACAGTACCTTACTTAAATGGGGGGTGTTCGGCTACGTTGCCTTTTCGAATTCCTTCTTCTTGTTACGGTCGTTAAAGTACATTTTGCTACCGGAGGTCAATGCCTCTGGATCGACGCAAACTATCAATCATGGCCAACGACAACGACGAATGCAATTCTTGTTTGTTTATTCGTTTATTTGCCAGTTTGTACTCATGTGGTTCCTGATCTAGTCCTTCTAATATATCATCTTCATCACGATTCCTCCCAACCCTATTTTTTTTCACCTTCTGATTTTTGCCACACCTGAAAACCCCGGCGCCAGATGAACGTTGATGATAATGATCTATACGACCTGCTCGGTATAGACCCGTCATCTGATGAGCGTTTGGTACGCAAAGCCTTTCGAAGAGTATCTTTGAAATACCATCCCGATAAAAACCCTAGTGCGGAAGCAGCCGATAAGTTTCACCTGCTTCAGCAGGCTGTCGACATTTTACTTGATGAGGCTAAACGGAGTCAGTACGACAAACAGCGCAATGCTCGTCTTCAACAAGAGAGAATACGCCTGAAAAAGAGCGCTGAACGGCGACGCATGCAGGATGATTTGGAGCGACGAGAGGCTGCGGCGCGATCGAGAGTTCCTCAGGTTGACATGGCTGATCACCTGAGGAAAGAAGGTGTCAAAAGACGCATGGAATATGAAGAGCAGGATGATGAGGACGAAAGGACTGTTAAGGTGGCTGTGACTACACCAAAAACCGAAGCCCAGTTGGAGGAGGAAATGGCAAGATATGGTCCTGTAGAACAGATTGTCTTGGGCAAACGGACTGCGTTGGTGCTATTCAAAGACCTAGTGTCTGCTAGGAAATACATCAATCGAGCCAAGTTGCATACGGGATTTGATCGTGAATATGCCCGGGCAACAATTGCAAGATTGCGTAGTGCATAGAATATTTATTTATGTTTCATTCAGACAATGCCGCACTTCGCACTCCGCGCTCTCCCTCGTGATTTCACGCCGGGAACCCACCGCCGATCCAGATCAATCCATCAACCAACCACACGACACAAATGCAATGATTTTGAGATTACCTGGAATCACATCTCGTGTGATGAAACGGCTGGTGAAGGGCATCTTGTCCTCGCTGATATGCTTTGCCATTGTACTGGTGGATCCTCTCAACGAGGCGATGGGTTCGTCGTCGTACCTAATTGTTATTGCTGCGTTGAACGTACATCCGGCGAGAAGACTAGGTGCTATGATTGAAGCAGTGGTACTGAGTATTATAGGTACGTCTGTGGGGCTTGCATATGCGACATTTGGGCATTTTGTAGCTGATAAAGTCATGTACAGTCACGGTATGACTCCTGCTTTGGCCCTGTTAGCAGTTCTTGAAATCATCATGCTATTTGTGCATGGGTTTGTGAGGAGTTACTCGCCGCGACTGTTCCTGATGGTCTTTTTCCTGTTTTTGGTAACGCATTTTGCATTTCTGTCGAACCTAGGCACTGCATTCTCGGTTTTGGCACACACCTTTTCGGTGCCGATCTGCATGGGGATTCTTGTATGCACGGTGGTAAATCTGACCGTGTTTCCGGAATTTGGAAGCAGCTATCTTGGTGACACGGTAGTCCAGAGCATTGAGGAGATGCATAAATGCTTTGACGGCACTGTGAAGTATTTCACACGCACTGGCGAGACCACAATAGAAGATTTGGTCGACTACAAGTCGATCATTCGTCAGCGAATGGCGGTATCCAAGGCAGTTCTGCAAGAAAGTCTATTCGAGATTTCGTATTCCTACATGTCGCCATTGGAGCTTAAACCTCTATTGAAAAAGCTCCGCAATGCGGTGGTGGCTTTCAATGCATTGGTGGGTGCGTGCGAGCTTGAGTATGCACTGCTAGGCGAAAAAGGAGGATCGGGGGAAGCAGAGGCGGAACCTGTTGAAGAAGAGACCCGAACTCATCAGCCTCGTCGGGAAATTGAATTTGCCGATGAGAGAGTACTGCTTCATTTCATCGATACGGTTCGAGAGCCGATTGAGACGTTAGCAGCCGCGGTGTCCGAGTGTATTAGCGTAGTCAAGAACGCGGTGTCGCATGGATATGAAGTGAAGACGGATATCCAGCCGACGATTGAACAGGTTGATGCAGCTCTGGGGGTTATGGCACGGGCAATTATCAGTTATGACAACGAGATCACACAGTCGCTAGCAGCGGTCGAACTGAAGGAATCGCCGAACGACCGAGCCAAAATAGGCCTCGAATATGACATGCTGATGCCACGGGACGAGTTTTTCCTGATTTCGTCGTTTTTGCTGAATCTGAGAGAGCTTGCTAATGCGACTACGAGCATGTTGGCGGACAGCCGCACGCTTGTTGAGACACGGGCGCAGAGGCATGCCAAGGGGCTTTTTGGCCGCGGGCTTTGGTTCTCGGGGCTTTCGTCGCGTAAGCTGTTTTACAAGTATCTGATCACTGGTAATTCGGAACAGAAGGATGCTGATGTCGCTTCGCTGCGGAGCCATACTGATGTGAATCAAATGCGCATAGCCGAGGTGGAAGCCGCGGCTCAAATCAGCAAACAGAAGCTGTCCACTATCCGAAAAATGGTTGCTGATGTTCTGGAGTTCCCGCTCAAGTTCAAGCCGCATCTCAAGTTTGGGTTCAACTTCACGGTGCTGGTGATGCTGGTGTCGTTTCCGGCGTTCGCGGTCAATATGCGGCAGTTTTACCTTGATTTCCGCGGGTCCTGGGTAGGGTTTATTGCCGCCATCGCACTGGAGTCTTCAATTGGCGCTACATTACAAATTTTCATTAACCGAACGATAGGGCTAGTACTGGGATCTGCATGGGGATATGCAACATATATTGCTGGTGATTGGGGCAAGGATCCGTATGTCATGACGCTGATGATGGCCATTGGCATTATTCCTGGTTACTACGTCATGCTGTGCTCCTCGTTTCCAAAAGCTGGGGTTGTCGGGATGCTGAGTGCGGAGATCGTGGTGCTTTCGACCGTTCGGCCTACGGTACCAGGGACAATTCTCGAGAATTTCGGAAAGCGATGCGTGGCCATGTTGATTGGCGGAAGTGCGGCTCTGGTAGTGCAGATAACGCTGTTCCCAGTCAAGGCGCGGGTACAACTGGTCAAGTCGGTAATGTCGGCGATACAATGCTGTGAGCGGATCGAGGGGTTCATTGCACAGGGTATTGATCATGCTGAATCGAAAAACCAGCTCAGTTCGCTTGAAGCGGATATTAAGATTACCAAGACATGGAAGAAGGCCAAGAAGGCCTTGCAGTCGGCTGACACATTCCGCATAGCATCGCGACGAGAGTTCCGGCTGAAGGGTGGCTTTGCTCCGTACGAACAAGTGTATGGAGAAATCATCTTTGTGTTGCATCAGATTTTGGATAAGTTCCAGAATATCTCGTTTTTGCGCCGCCATTACGGATCTGCCGTTCTGGAAGACCTGCGGCCACACGTGTACATCTACCGGCGGGATTTCTACGGCTGCCTAACGAACACGCTGCGGGCTGTTGAAGAGGCACTCAGCAACAAGTCGCGCATGCCGCAGTTCTTGCCTAGTGCGCGGGTAGCGCACTTGCGGATTGTGAACCGGGTGCGCGAGTTGCTTGCGGCTGAGACGCAGCCGCCGAGCCGCATCGGGTCGCGGCGCTCGTCATTTGTGGACGGCGACGATGGCGAGAGCCATGTTGGGCCGCATGCTACGTTTGATCTGTACAGCAATGAGGACGAGCAGGGTCCCATGCAGCGCCACAGCATGACCAAGCAGCGATATATGAGCTGGAGTGCCACGAGTGCTGGGCTGGAGGAGATTGTCGAATACGTCGAGGAGCTGGTTGAGCTCACCAAGGTGATTGTCGGGGTGAACGAGTTCCGGTTCGGGTTTCTCAGCAAACCGCTGATCGATGACATCGAAGAGCTGCATGATGGTAGTGATTCTAAAGAACAATTACCGAATCCGAGAAGCGCCGAATCCGAAAGCGAGGATGACGAGGTGGCCAGTCTGCGGGAGGTGCCTATGTATATGATGCGGCGGGCGTTTAGCATTCCTGGCAGCGCTCAACAGGTCGATCTCAATCCTATGAGTGAACCTGTTGTCCGTACCTCGAGCAACAATAGCAGCAATAGTAGCAATAGGCTTGCAATTGTTTCCAGCGGGTCCACTAGACGGGCCAGTGGTGCATCAGGCGGTGGCGCTCCGTTGAGGCGAACAAGTACGGCTCATTCGCTACAACGAACTGCCACTGGCCACTCGTCATCATCGGCCGAGGTGCCGGCTCCCATTCAGCGAATGGCTATACGCAAAAAGCGAGGATAACATAATATTATATACTAATCTATTTCAATGACCTCTGGCGAATCACCTGATGGACTGGGTCGGTTGGTGGTATGCTGTTGTGTGCTTTTACGCTTGCGGCTCTGGCGCAGCGATTGGCCCGAGCCTTGGAAATGCACCTCGCTGGTGCTTTCTTCGTTCTCGCGCTGCTGTTCCTCATCTGGATGTTTCACTGGGACTACTTTAAATCCGAAGAAAAGCTGGCCAAATGGCAAGTCCAATGGCGGTGCGTCGATGCCCAAGTCTGCTGGTTCGATTTCTTCCTTGGAATCGTCTTGGGCGATGGATTTTCCGCTGAGCTTCTGACCGCCACTAGAAAATGGGTCCTTTTTCTTGATACTTTGCTTAGCCAGATCGTCGTAGCCAATTGTGTTGCCCATAGTCCCTACCGGTGTGTCCATTCTTGATGGTACTGCTGACGGCGTTCTACTAGGCTCGACATAGCCCACGGGCGGAGCAAAGTCCACTTCCAGATCCGTCTCTACGACACATATACTTTCGGTTTGTGATTCCGGTTTAGTCTCCAGGACTTTGATGGCGTAAATCTTATTGTTATAGCGGATCTCGAAAATGTCATTCACAGTCAACGTAGAAAAGTTTCGTAATGCGTTCTCTAGCACTGCCTTGGGATCGGAAATATCTAGAAAATCCACCGACTGGGGCTCAATCTTGACGAATTGACCTGCTGGCAAGTCGGTTGATGCAATCTCAAGCAACGATCCGGGCTGGACGGCTAGTGTCTCCATCATCCACTGTGGCAAATAGGCTCGGCCCTCTTCTGCAATAAACTCCAACACCCCAGCATATGTCTTGACTTCGGTCTCTTCGCTTTTGAGTTCGAATAACATCGGGTAGGTGATATGGAGCATGGTCAGCTTGGTAAGTGACGATTGGGGCAGCACAATCTTGCCACCATAATTCAGTTCATCACGTGCATTTGGCATCATAGAGACTGGATAGCACCGGAAAAATTGCTTGAACTTTTGAGGAGCAATTGGCACTCCCCATTGCGGTTCGAATCCTCCATATCCTGTGAACATTGTGATGTGTAATGTATTGTAGTGAAAGGTGTCGTTGTTAGGAGGTGAGTTGGTGATCTCATGAATGGTGGTGCGGCCGCTCCCAACGCTAGACGCGGAGACATCGCGACTTTTTTTTTTTGGTTTCTTCAGTGAACATGGACTTCAGTGACGCTTCAGACCCGGATTGGGATGACGGGCCCAAGGTCTCGTATACTAATAAGGATCAAGATTCAGAAATTGACTGGAGTGAGGCCGGGTCCGATGGCGACACGTACGACAATAGTTTCTACGTGCCAGACATTGAGCACCAAGAGACTGCCGCTGAGGCTCGAGCCAACAAGAAGAACAAGGGCAAACGAGGCAGACGGCCACAACGAGAGCATGTACTTGCGCCAGATGTTGAAGAACTGATCAGGGAATCGATGGCGCGATTTGTTGGAAACGACTACGACCATTCGCTGGCGCTTGCTGAACGAGCCATCGCCTTGGATCCCCAGGCCAAGGGTGCTTATGATATGTTGATTGCAGTGTACCAAGAGAGGAAGGATGACGAGCGAGTGCTAGCTGCAAGGATTGCTAAAATGCACCTGAACAAGAAGGATCGTCAGGGGTGGATGGAGGTTGCTGATACCAGTTATTCCTTTGGATACTGGGATCAAGCACTGAGGCTATATCAGCTGGCTGCTCGCCTTGACGAACAGCCGGATGAGTATAACATGAGACAGCGGGCCGATCTGTATCAGCGGACTCATCAATACGGCCGTGCGCTTGATCTGCTCCAGAAGCTGCGGCGCGAGCACAAGACAGAGCCGGATTTGCTGAAGGAAATCTCGACCTGCTTGGTGGCAATGAAGCGGATGAAGGAAGCCATCAATCTTTATGAAGATCTTATCCGCAAGAACCACGAAGCCGATGTAGATTATACGAAGGTCCAAGAGTTCGGGCTGTCGGAGTTGAACATTCTGGCCGAACTGTACTACGATCAACAGTCATTTGCCAAAACCATCGAAACGATCAAAATAAATATTCGATGGCTGTTTGGCCGTGAAGATGACGACCATTGGGATGAATATCCAGACGATGACAGGGAGTTTTTCTCTGAGCGTCGGGAACGGGATGTAGCCTTTCGTCAGGGGCCGTACCACGATCAGCCGCACCTGTACGAGCTGCCGATCGACATTCGGGTGAAGCTGCTGATGTGTCGGGCGAAGCTGGAGCAAATAGACGAAAGCAAAGCACATCTAGAATATCTCACCAGTTTCCCGGCTGACGATCTGGAAGATTTGTATTCGGAAGTGGGCAAAGTCTATGTCCAAGTTGGTCAATATCAGCTGGCGCTGGATCTGTTTCTGCGGCTGTACAGCCACTATGGGGACTCGGACCCTGGATTTGAGATGACCCCACTGATCGCCCGGTGCTACCGTGAGCTTCAAGACTACAAAAATGCGGAGCAGTGGTATCGCACTTTGATGGACTTGGAAGAGCCGCCCATTGCAGAGTTGCTGAATCTGGCCGAAATGTACGATGATATTCGCCAGCCCGACGATGCACAAGAAGTGATGACCTTCATTGCGGATGCCGAGCTCGCCAAACAAGGAGAGCAACGAGAACGGGTTGTGGAAGAGGATGGCGATGAAAATGGTGGCGGTGGCGGCATGTTTATCTCCAACAAGAGCCGACTCCGAGCCGGGCGGCGGGCCCATCGTAGAATGACTCGCGACGAGCGGGAACAGGAAGAGCGGTGTGTCGAGCAAGAGGTGAAACAGAAATACAGCCAGTTCAAGACATATCTTCTTGAGCTCACCAACGGCGACCAAGGCGCGGCGCCTCAGCCGCAGCTGCGGCGGCGTGGGGCTGATCTGTTCAACGTGTTTGCTTCTCACCGGCGGTTCTTCTCCAGCTCGAAAAGGAAGGTGTATGCAGGCGAAAATGTGCGTAAACAGCATACCAACAAGGTGCTGGGTATCAATGAACGAATCCAGCGGATCAACTCGCGGCTGAACGATTCCAAACTTGAAGGCGACGAGATGGATGAAGATGGGGCTGGTGCTGGAGCCGATAACGGTTTTCAGGCGCCAACCTCGTTCCGTGGGTTGTCCTTTGGAGAGTGGTTCGATATTTGTATGAACTACGCGATGATAGAAGTGCTAAGTGGTCATTTCAACTCTGCCACCGCTGTTATTGAAAAGAGTCAAGAGGCCAATGTGTTTCTGCAGGACCAATCGCGGCAAGAAATCATGCATCGAGTGCATTTAGCCTGTTCGTTTGCGTCGCGGGACTACGAATCCAGCATTGAAACCATGCGGCAACTGGCCACCACCCATCAATTCGCCAATGATCTGTTCAGATTGTATCCCGCCATGGTTCCGTCAGGGACCAAAGCATTGGAGCTGTTTGCACACAGCAACAACCAAAAGTATTTCATGCGGCAGTTAAAGGCGATTGATTCGCTGGTGCAGAAGCAACAAGTTTCCGGCGCAGCCAAGATCTACGATGAATCTATTGAAATCGAGCAGGAAAACGCAATTCTACTAACCATGTACGGCCATATCATGTTGGCGGGCCGGTCCTACGTGCCCGCCCTGAACTATGTGAGCCGCGCCATGTCGCTGAAGCCTAACGACACAATGATCCTGCTGACTATGGGCATCATCCATGTGCATCGTGCGTTGCAGCGGCAGACGACCAACCGGCACCTGCAGATCATGGAAGGACTATCGTTTATCATGGAGTATCACGAGGTGCGGTCGAAACAGGGACCCGGTGAGGCTCAAGAGGCTGACTTCAATGTTGCGCGCACCTTCCACATGCTGTCGCTTCCAACTCTTGCAGTCAAGTATTACGACCGGGTTCTCGAGCGGCGTGTTCCTGATCAAAAGCACAACCTGGCCGTCAATGCAGCATACAACCTGCATCTTATTTATTACCAGTCGGGCAATGCACGGCTCGCCCGCCACATGATCGACAAGTACATTGTCATTTAATTTAATGTAATTACAATATGATATCGAAGATTTCTGCACCCTGTGCAAGTGCATTTGGCTTCGGCCGAAGCTGTACAATGCCTCCCGTCATGTGGTCTGCTACGGCCACCGTTAGGTTCTGGCATGTCGAAGCACCTTGTGTGAACGCCATTCCTGCTATCTGTCCAAACAGATCCACCACCTGCATTGCATCGTAATCGCAGGTATCAACCACGGTCACATAGTCCATTGGTTCGGCCAACGCAAGGAAATGTCCGGTTTGGTCGAATGATAACGACCGGATTGCCCCATTGAGCTGCGACGGTATAACATGCAGCACCTTCGCAAAATTCCTAGCATCGTATATGCGACATGTTCCATCCTGATTCCCCGTCGCTACTGTATTTCCATCGGGCGACCATGCACATGCAAATCCGTAATCACCATGGCCAGTTAATCGAGCCACCGTCTCGCCACCATGCTCGGTGTCCACCACCAGGGACTCCAGCTCATCTCCGACCAGAACCCTCAGATTCGGAGCACGAGGTGAATATGCAGTACAATTCATGGCGTAGTCGTACTCAAAGGTATTAACCACCTTGTTGGTGGTCACGTCAAGCTCTCGCACGGCGTTGTCATTTGATGCAAATGTGACGCGGCGGCGATCGCCACTGATACTCTTGTCTGTTATTGAAATATGATTTGTGATTCCGTTGCCATCAACAGATAGAAATCCTTCCGAATGCTTTATGCTTGTGTCCGTGGGCTTGATCACGTACTGACCAAATATGCCGCCTACCACCACCATGTCGTCATCAGCCGCTAACGTGGATGCTCGGGTGCAATTGCACTGGTCAGAGGTGATAATGGTCGAACATTCCCCCGTGGCCGGATTCAACCTGCGTATGTCACAGTGCTCCGTCTGTGAATAGTAGACACTGGTCTGTCCTACGGGAGCAACCAAATGGCGTAATTGGAAATGAGTTAGTTCCGGCTGCGGTCGTGAATATGCTGCGCTGAATTTAAAATACTCCTTTATCCGGTGCGGCATCACCGCACACGGGTCGTTTCTGGGCGAACAGTATATTTCATGTCGTGCAGCGCGAATTCGCGACCGTAGAAAACGGCTCCACGGTATCCCTTGCATATCAGCGGGATGCGCATCATCATGCCCATGCTGCTGGACCGTAGTCGATGCCGGTGCTGGTGCCGTTGCGGTGCCGGCGGTGGTGGTGTCTTCGGCACCACCATGCCATTGCACCAACTTTTTGTATTCATGTCGAGCCAACTCGCCCCTCAGCACCGCCAGCTCCATATAATCGGCAAAATCAGGACTATAGGGATATTCGTCGGTGTCGTTCATCATGAATCGCCGATACAGCGGGATCCGTTCCCTAGCGGCATCGCCAGCAGTGGCGTTTATGTCGATGTCCATACTCGTGTTCAGCGGGAACATATCGCCCTCTGGATAGACAAAGTCATAATCCATGTGCTCCATATGTTGCAGCAACTCCTGCTCCGCGAACGTATCTGCGAAAAGCAAGGTGTTGTCCATGTTGTCCGTTTGGTTTGTGGGGTTGATTGTGGAGGTTAATGATTGTTGAAGGGGGGAAAGATTACGGGGGAGGAGCGTGACCATGCACAGCAGCTGCCATCTCCATGAGCCGTCCCGACATGTTACTATGATACTATGATACTATTCAACTACCCTCAATCACTTCTTCAGTTTCTTTCAATGCTACCGTGTCGTCATATAGTTTCAATGAATGCTGGTCTTCTTTTAGAACTGGTATTATAACTTTGCTGCTGTGCATGGTCAATCCCGACATGTTACCATGATACTATGATACTGTTCAACTACCCTCAATCACTTCTTCAGTTTCTTTCAATGCTACCGTGTCGTCATATAGTTTCAATGAATGCTGGTCTTCTTTTAGAACTGGTATTATAACTTTGCTGCTGTGCATGGTCAGTCCCGACATGTTACAATGATACTATGATACTATTCAACTACCCTCAATCACTTCTTCAGTTTCTTTCAATGCTACCGT